>CM055077.1:20288317-20326217 GCA_029204045.2 Tillandsia leiboldiana
AAAATCTTAAGAACTCTTCCTGAACGATTTTCGCCCAAAGGTTACTGCCATTGAAACTATTAAACACCCGGACGAAATACGTGTAGAAGAATTAGTTGGTTCATTACAAACTTATGAAATGACTTTTAATACTAACAATTCTTCTGGAAAAGCATCCACTTTCTAAGTCTTCAGGTTATGCGTTTGAAAACAACTAAGGAAGAAGACGCGGATACATCCTCCTCGGACGATGACGAGAACCTTTCTATGGAGGAATTTGAGAAGCAGCTCGCTCTCTTGACGAGGAATTTTCGCCACAACTTTCGAAGGGGTAATTCAAGCAAATCTCCATCCTTCGGAAAGTGGAACAAAGGCAAGGGTACTCCAAGTCACAAGTCAAGAAAGCAGGAGAACTTCTCAAAGGATAAGAAAAGTTCAGAAGGACAACTGCAATGCTTCAAATGTCGAGGCTACGGCCACATTGCAACGGAATGTCCTAACAAGTATCCGGCAAAGAAGAAGGCGATGCAAGTCGTCACTTGGGATGACAACTCAACGTCAAATGAGTCGTCTTCAAGTGATGAAGAAAAGAGCTCCACCGCATTCCACGCGTCCACATCTTCACCATTCATGTGCTTAATGGCAAATACATTTGAGTCGTTGTCCAACTCCACTGTTGAAAAGAACGCAACGGACAACGAATCGGATGATTCGGAAGGTGAAGATTTTGCTCTAGCCTACCACAGACTTTTGAGGGATTCAAAGAAAGTGGCTAAGCAAAACAAGAGTTTGAGAGGGAGAGTGCATGATCTCGAAGAAGAAGCAAAAAGAGCAACTTCTCTCTCAAACGCTCTTGAAGTGGAAAGGGAAAACCTGATAAAAGAAATGCTTCCCTTCAAGAGTCCAATGAGCAACTTGAAAGGAACATACAAATCTGGTGGATAACGCGAATCACTTTTCAAAGCTCTACAACGAGGCTCGACAGGATAACCTGGAAATGACAAAGACCATTTTCCAACTCAAGAATGACTTACAGCGATTCTCTTCAGGAAGGAGTAAGTTGGATAGACTTCTTGGTCTTGGTCAATCAAATAGGTTCGGCCTCGGATACACTCAAACTGGAAACAGTCCAAGTTTGAGTAGGACAGTTTTTGTGCCTCAGTCGGTATCTCCTCCTCCGACACCGGAATTCAAGACAAACAACGACAACAAACCTACTTCATCCTCTTTGGGATCGTCAAGATATAAGGTATGGTTTCGTTGTGGTGTTTCAGGGCACATAAGAAGATATTGCAAGACGGGAGTCGAACGCTCATCTCAAGCACCTCTTGCATCAACTACCAAAAAGGCTCCTTTCCGGAAATCAAAGCAAAACTTTTCAAATGAAAAGAGACTTGGTAGTTCACCGCACAAGACGACTTCATCAAGGAGCAACAATCGTTTTAACAAGACGCTTTCATCTAGGCACAAAACTTCACGACCATTACAGACGCATTCCAAAAAGGTTTGGGTGCGCAAAGGTGAAATTTTCCCTTGTCTTGTTTCCAATATTTCCTTGCATGCATATGATAGCTCGTCTTGGTATCTGGATAGCGGGTGTTCCCGTCACATGACCGGTGATAAAAATAGTTTTCAAAATCTTGAGAAAATCTCCGGAGGACACGTTGTTTTCGGAGACGGTCGATCTTCCAAAATTGTTGGAAAAGGGACGGTAGCTATTCCAGATGGCCCGATTTTGAAAAACGTCTTATTTGTTGATGGCCTTAAGACTAACCTCATAAGCATAAGTCAACTTTGCGACAATGGTTTTTCAGTTAACTTTTCATCGGTTGAATGCGTTGTAACTGATAAGGACCTTGTCTTCTTTCTAAAAGGGGTTAGATCTGAAAACAATTGTTATGTTGTTCCTAATAAATTTTCTGAAAATTGTAACTTAGCCGCTTTGAATAATGAAACTCTTTGGCATGAAAGGCTAGGTCACTTAAATTTTAAGGAACTTACTAGAATTTCAAACAAGGGCGTGGTCAAGGGGATTCCAAAGCTTTTATTTAAACAAAATGTTGTGTGTGGGTGGTTGCCAAAAGGGAAAACAGTCTAGGACTGCACACAAGAACTTGAACCACGTTGGTACAAAACGGCCCTTGGAACTTTTGCACATGGACTTAATGGGGCCGACCCGTCAACCATCCTTGGGAGGTAAATGGTACATCTTTTTATTGGTTGATGATTTCTCTCGGTTTTCATGGGTAGCATTTTTGAGAGAGAAAGCTGATACGTTTGACTCTTTTCATGAGATTTGCCATCGTATTATGATTGAAAAGAATGAAAAGATCATTCGTGTTAGAAGTGATAGGGGTGGAGAATTCATAAATTCAAAATTCATTGATTTTTGTACTTCAAATGGCATTAAACATGAATTCTCGGCACCCCATACACCTCAGCAGAATGGTGTTGTTGAGCGCAAAAACAGGGTTGTTCAAGAGATGGCGCGTGTGATGCTTCATAGCCGGAAATTACCGCTACATTTTTGGGCTGAAGCTGTGAACACCGCTGTCTATGTCATTAACAGAGTGTATTTGCGCCCAGGAACCTTGAATACACCATATGAGCTGTGGTTTAGTAGAAAACCGGATATCAAGTACTTTCGTATCTTTGGGAGTCGATGTTACATCTTACGTGACCGTGAAAATCTTGGAAAGTTCGACTCTCGAAGTGATGAAGGGATCTTTTTGGGTTATTCTACGAATAGCAGAGCATATCGAGTATTTAACATTGAATCTAAGACGATTGTAGAATCTATAAATGTTAAAGTAGATGAAGCTTCTCATTTTGAATCTGAAAAATCTACCCTCGATATCTCTCTAGATGATGATTCTCCTGCTAGTGCATCTTCTCATAATAATACTTCCAATACTAATGATGCATCTAATGGTTCTTCTAGTTTATCTGATGTGCAGGAATCATCTCGTGTACCTCCGAGTACTTCCGTTTCAACAAACGCTACGAATCTCCAAGGATCATCCGGAATCGAACATCATTGGAGATCCACAAGAAGGAGTTAGAACTCGAAGGCAGTTGGTTTGCGGACTTGCTTGCTACGTATCTTTAATCGAACCAAAGACAATAGATGAAGCTCTTCAGGATGACTACTGGATTAAAGCAATGCAGGAAGAGCTCCATCAATTTGAGCGAAACAAAGTCTGGGAATTAACGAAGCCTCCAAAGCAACATAATGTGATAGGTACCAAATGGATCTTCAAGAACAAGAAAGATGAAGATGGTACTATCATCAGGAACAAGGCACGACTAGTTGCTCAAGGCTACTCTCAAGTAGAAGGTATAGACTTTGACGAAACTTTCGCCCCTGTAGCTAGACTCGAGTCCATTCGTATATTGTTTGCTATTGCTTGTCATTTTAAAATCAATTATTTCAAATGGACGTCAAGAGCGCATTTCTAAATGGGTTTTTAAATGAGGAAGTTTATGTAGCTCAACCGAAAAGTTTTGTAGATCATAAACAACCTAACCATGTTTTTTCGTTTGAAAAAGGCTCTTTACGGTCTGAAACAAGCACCGCGAGCATGGTACGAAAGGTTAACAAAGCACCTTTTGGAGAAGGGCTATACTCGAGGGGGAGCTGACAGGACTCTCTTTGTGAAGCATTATCAAAATAATTTCATTGTAGCACAAATCTATGTCGATGACATTGTATTTGGTGCAACAAAAGATAATGATGCTTCTAAATTCGCGGAGACCATGGAAAGCGAATTTGAGATGTCCATGATGGGCGAATTGTCTTATTTTCTTGGATTGCAAATTAAACAAAATGATGAAGGTATTCACTTGAGTCAATCCAAGTATGCACTGGAGTTGGTCAAAAAGTTTGATCTAGAAAATTGTAAAGTTTTTCCAACTCCAATGGGAACTAGCCACAAGGGACTTGGAAGTGAATCACATAATGAGAATGTAGACGAGAAACTGTATAGAAGTATGATTGGAAGTCTACTTTACCTCACGGCTAGTCGCCCGGATATATCCTTTAGTGTTGGGATTTGCGCGAGATATCAATCAGCACCAAAGGAGGTTCACCTGAAAGCGGTGAAACGGATCATCCGGTACATCAAAGGATCAATTAATTTCGGAATTTGGTATCCTATGGGAACAAGTCTGGACATTGTTGGATACTCAGATGCCGATTGGGCAGGATCAGTGGATGATCGGAAAAGCACGAGTGGTGCATGCTTCTATCTTGGCCATTGCCTTGTTGCATGGCACAGTAAAAAGCAGAATTGCATAGCACTCTCGACTGCCGAAGCGGAATACATTTCAGCTGGAAGTTGCTCAACTCAACTCATTTGGATGAAAAGCGTATTGAGTGACTTCCGCATTTCAGCATCTTCGGTAACAATTCTTTGTGACAACACAAGTGCAATTAACATTTCTAAAAACCCTGTGTTGCACTCTAGAACAAAACATATTGAACTTAGATATCATTTTCTTAGAGAGCTAGTTGAATCAAATACTCTTCAACTTTCATATGTTTCAACTGAAGATCAATTAGCTGACTTTCTAACAAAACCTTTGGATCAAAAACGTTTTATTCATTTACGAAAAGCAATTGGGATGCTTTCCTTGAAATAATCTTCTTTTTGAAATCTTTGCTTAGGATAGGTTTTGTATTTGTTTTTGTTTTGTTCTTTATCTATGTTTGTACATAGGATAGTAATTGAGCATAGATCTTAATTGACTTTAATTGCATCTGTTCACACATTTAGAAATTTATTATGCTTTTGCCATCATATATTTCATTGTTGCAATGATCGTTTATGTTAATTAAATCATCTTCTAAAGTGATCAAAGTCAATTTCTCTCTCAATGATCTCTTGGTATAGTCATTATCTTATTTGACTGTTTAGTCGAGTATGAAATCGAGATCAATTTTTGGTTGAATACTTTATATCTTAAATAATTGATAGCCAATTGAGGGGGAGTCAAAGATAATGTAAAATGCTCAAAAGATGTGGAAAGAGTTACATCCCAATGAGGAGTGTGAAAACTACCACCACATGGAGGAAAGAGCTACCACCTCGGTCGTCCGAGTATTGTGTGCAGCTACCACATGTATACCAAGCATGGTTGTTCAAATTTTTGATTAAGTAAAATGCATATTGAAATACTTGACTCTGTCAAATTTCAAGGTTGGTATAAGGTGGGATTTTAATGAAAGATGCTCAAAGAGCCACTCTCTTCAACAGATTGTCTAGAAATATTATCTACTATATTTGGGATTTCAAACATCTATTGATCTTTGTATTTCATTTTCTTTACCAAATTGATTATTTGATAAAGGCATTACTCATAAGATCAAGTTAGATGTGATTGAAGGTGTTCAACTTTAAGGGATTTAATTTTTGTAAATTTTCGTTTCATTTTTGGATATTATTGATAGATTTGGCATAATCTAATTCTTGTTGTATGAAACGATGATTTCTGTTTAAAGTTGATACACATTTGTGCTTACAATCTTTTTCTGGATTTTCCTGAATTTCTCTGAAATTTTCTTAAGAAAAAGTTGGGGCCGATCCGGATCGGGCAAGGTGATCCGGATCCCGAACGCAGGTTTTCTCCTGCGGGCTGACGATCCGGATTGGACCTGCCGATCCGGATCCCGAACGCAGTTTTCTCACTGCGGGTAGCCGATCCGGATCGCAAGCTCGGGAGGATCCGGATCGCGGCTAGGTTTTTATAAAGAACAAAAGGGTTTTGATTTCTTTTACTCCAATCTTTTGTTCAAAAGTTTCCAGAGCGCTTCTCTCTAGATTTCATCCTCCTTGGAAGCTTTCAAACTCAAAGTTCTTCAATTCCAAGTAAGTTTTATTGATCAAAATCTCGGTTTTTCACCGTTTTTCTCTTTTCCTCCTCAAACGCACGATTTTCTTGGATCAACTTTGTTTGTGGATGGTTTTTGATCAAATTTCTTTTGAAATAAGAACTCTGGGTAGATTAGTTTTGATTATATGCAAGGTTTTCTCCTGATTAACGGATTTTTAGGCTTCGATTTCTAAAATTTCGGTTTTAGGGCATATAATAAGGATTTTCGAAAATTATGCAATTGATCTATTTTTAAAAGTCCTTTTGCAAAACTAATTTGATTCTTGGCTTCTCTACATGATTATGATTGTTTGGGTACAATTTTTCCAATTTTTGAAAACTAAGAATTTATGTGTTCTTGAGTTCGTCTTCACAGGATACATTTTTCACTAGCACTCAAAATGGTGATCACTTGGATTATTTTCCTACTTGCTGCCATGGTACATGTCAAGGATACTGCTAAGCCTAAGAAGGCTAAGAAAGCAAAGAAGACTAAGGTTGATTCCGACACTGAATCAGAGACAGAGTCGATCGACTGGGATAACATCGAAATTGAGCAAGCTGCTCCCATTGTCTCCAAAGGGAAAGCAACTGCTGAAGCTTCAAAACCTACTGCAGCTGAAAAAGGGAAAGCACCAATGGAACCAAGTCCAGTTGGAACAAAAAGAAAAACTGGTGCAAGAAAAAGAGGCAGTGCTCAGGGCATTACCATTGAGGAACCAGTTGCTAGGCAGCCTCCTCCACAAGACTTCATCAGCTCCGACAGAATCAAGGATTTTGAGAAGAGGGAATGCATTGGCGAGAGACATGTCAATGTCAAACCAATGAAGGAACGATCTGCAGCTTTTGGGACTTTGTTTGACCAAGTTGGTCTTGCTCAAATTTGCAACTTCCCTGAGACTACTGGGTACTGTCCACATTCAGTTCGAATTTTTTACCAGAACGCTGCAAGTCTGATTGATCACGAGGATGGACGTCGAGAATTTTACACTTTGGTTAAAAATATCAAAATCAAAGTCACACCCCAGCTGATTGGAGTTGTGCTAGGTATGGCAGCCAGAGCTGATGGACTCCATTACCTAAAAACTCAAAGCTTCAACGACAACTCCTGGAGAGTTGTAGTTAATGGAATTTGTCTTCCAAATACTCGGTCGACCGGAAATTCTGTCTTCTCTAAAGAGCTTCGACCAGAGTATAGGTACATAAACTTCATTGTCTGCTACAACATTCTTCCCAACATGAATACGAAGGTTCTTCGATGGGACAGAATGTTATACCTTTATCTTCTTGGAAACCCGGCCGCATTGATGGGAGCAAACTTGAATATTCCTTATCTCATTTGGTCAAGGATGGCGCGATATGTGGAACACTCTCACCCCTCAGAGAGACTACCCTATCCAATGATTATCATGCGCATCCTTAGAAAGTTTAAAGTTGATACAAGCGCGAGCTCATACCTATACAGTTTGGGCACCATTAATGAGACGACAATTGTGAAGTCTCTCTCGACGAAGCCAGATGAACCCATAATACCTCCGCACCGGCAACGAGCACAACAACAACGAGTGACAACCTCTGCACCGGCAGAAACTCCTCCTGTTCCACCATCACAGCAAGCACCTCCATCTACTTCTGATGATGATGCGTCAGTGAGTTCAATCTATAAGGAACAACAGCGACTCTCAAACGAGCAAGAGCGCATGGCTACTGATGTCGCTGAAATGAAAGAGGTTATCAAAGAAGTTAAGAAGGAACAAGCTTCTATAAACAAACGGATCAAGAAAATGTTTCAGAAGCTTGGGTGTATCAGCTCCGACGACTCTGCATAAAGTTTTTCTTCTTTTCTCTAATCCTTCTTTTGCAGGTTTTTAAGTTTTTGTTCTTATTTAGTTCTCAGGAATTTCTTTATTTTGTTCTATTTACCTCTCCTTAACTTTTGTGATTTTGGCTTTGTTTTGTGACAAAAAGGGGGAGAGAGTTTAGAACAATGATTTGAACAATGAATGATGGTATGAATGATGAAATATCAAGGTAAGTATGATCTCAACTTGAGGTTTTTCGTCTGTATGAATGCATGCCTCGACTAACTATTTGCTAACTATTTGGGCATGTAATATAACTAACAAGTTGATGTTCACTAACAAGTTTGTGACACTTGGTTTTTGATTGCATAGAAGATATGTTGGTTCTTAACTCTGATCAATTACATATCTATATATATATATAAGTTTGTCACAAACATGTTCATGACATTTGGTTTTTACGTGCAAAGAAGATATGTTGGTGTTTTTTAACTATGATCTGTTTACATATCTGAATATAAATGCCATGGTAAGTATAAATGAGTTTAAACTTCATCTCTGTTTGTGGTTTTTTGAATGATACAAAATTCTTGAGGTATCTAACGATTTCTTTTGTCAAGAATGATTTCTTTTTGCAGAGAGTACAGATGTCTAAGTCTAGAGTCTGTTTTAGGAGTTTAACTCATGTATTGTATTTTGGATCTCTATTGTAAATTTTTGTTGTATGGTGATAGCAACAAAAATATCTTTTTGAATTTTCTTTAGTGGATCTATGTTTTGTCACGAAACCGCCAAAGGGGGAGATTGTTACGGAATTTGAGTTGGCGTAGTTTCGTGAAAGTCTCAAGTCTTGAAGATTGAAGGTGAAGAAAGTTGGATCATTTAACTCAATCTCAAGTAAGAAGAATTCAAAAGGATCAGGTATGTTTAACTAAAGAATTTGTGTGATCCGAATACTTCTTGTAGTGTAGAAACACTTGGAAGAATCTTTCATTGCATAAAAATCAAAAACTGGACTTGGGACATGTTCAGGATCCGGATCAGGTTGTTCGATCCGGATCCCGAAGGTGGTTCGTTCATACATCGTCGCAATCCGGATCGTAGTCTCTTGATCCGGATCCCGAACGTTGAGTTTACCATCTACCTTGAACGATCCGGATCTTGCTTCGCAATCCGGATCCCAAACGTTGATGTTTGGTGAACTGTATGAACGATCCGGATCGTAGTCACATGATCCGGATCCCGAACCTTCGTTTTTCTGGAATTGGCTGTTTCGTTATGACGATCCGGATCCTAGTTATCACGATCCGGATCGCCGTTCGTAAATATCCAGAAATGGTTGGTTTTTGATTCTTATCTCCTTCCTAGGGTTTCTAACCTATAAATACACCCTATGTCTTTCTTTCTAGGGTGAATCCACATAGCCGTCATTTTCTTGTATCATCATATACGGCTATAGATCCACATATAGAGAAGAAAGGAAATCATTAGAGAATACTCTATGTTTCTTCATCTATATTGATTAGTTTGATTCTAGGTTTTCATACTCACATCTTGAGTTGAATCAAACTAATGAATACTTAGATGGTATTTCCGATCTATCTTTGATCTAAGTATTCGGCGGATCATCACCACCCAAAAACAACGATTTTCCCCAAAAATCGGCGCGTGGATTCGCGTGTCCTTGTGGATTCAAGGTTCAATCGCTCTCGTGGATTCGGAGCGAGGCACGTTCGTGGATTCGAACGGTGCTATTGGGTGAAGACCGTGGATTCGGTCGGACGTCGTGGATTCGACGTTGGACGCCGTGGATTCGGCGTTGGGCGCAGATCGTGGATTCGAGAAGCGTCTGGAGCGAGCGGAGAAGATCCTCTAGGAGCGTATGGAAAAGGTTGAGTCGTAAGTGTGTACGGTAAATCACCTTGTACGTGTTTTAATTCTAGTGGATTTCTGCCGTGTTATCGGTCCCGTGGTTTTTTACTCCGGTGATGGAGTTTTCCACGTAAAAATCTTGCGTGTTATTTTATTTTCCGCATTGGGTTTTATCGCAACGATTTTTTGGAGTGTTTATACGTTTACACCTATTCACCCCCCTCTAGGTGTTTCTTCCCCTATTTAGATCCGTGTTATATACGACCCAACAGAGGCGGGCATTCCAGAAAACCGCACCACCTCATCCAAGTACAAGTGGGCTAACCGCTCGAGCTACCAAGTAGCCTGCATCGGTACAGGCATCCGCTCCTCCCAGGGTCTCAGATAATCCAACCACATGTCCATCGGCACACAAACTTGATCCAAGTACCTCTGTACTCCCGAGGTATCCAACATAAGTCCCCCAACTGAACACGTAGACTCTGATCTCAAGTCTTTAAACCGTCGGGATGTAGAAGCAATTCCCCGACTCTCCGGCATCAACACACAGCCATATGCAGTCGAGAAAACCAGATTGCAAATCAACCTTCAGGAAGACCTGGGACCCTTACAACCGGTAAATCAAATCCCCCATGCTCGACAAGGGTGCTAGCTCCAGATGGTCACTTCATCTAATTCCCGAGGATCCACACAAAGCCGAAGTGAACCAACCTTCCACAACTCGAATAGCACCGGCGCCCCCAAAGGCGACACACTAGGTCTGACAAAATTCCCTATCCATCGAATCCCAGAGTTGTGTCCTCGACTCCCAAACTAGTTACATGCTAGGCAACTCTGATAGGAGAACAGTCGGGAACTCACAATCCAAAGGGGGTATCCCCGAGTCCCAGCGCCGCCGTAGGTCCCTCATCCACACCAGCCAAAAGTCTACTCATCCACTGCGAAACATCCGCCTCGCTCACGAAGTCAAAACTATAGAGGCGAAGATAACCCTCAAGCAACCCAGGTACACTAATACCTCCGGGCCTGGCTCCCCGAGAAACTGTCCTCCATCACCCGGCGCCAAGCGCCTCAATCAGAACTCGCCTCAGGCGGTAGATTCCAATCCAAAGGAACTACAATGCCACTCTCCATACCCGGCGCCTACTCCAATGAGGCGTCCCAAATCCGTGTTGGTTTTTGAGGATCCACAAGGATCTAAATAGGTACTATCAAACAACTAGAGGGGGGGTGAATAGGTGTAATACTTATAAAACCAAATCTCAGTGCAAAATAAAAACCAATGCGGAAAATAAAAACAGCACACCGAGATATACGTGGAAACTCCAATCCAGGAGAAAAACCACGGGACCAACACGCAATAACAATCCACTGAGAATAGAAGAATAACAAGGTGATTACCGACTCCACGGACTCAAACCCCTCCTTCAGCTTCTTCGCACCTTGCGCTCACCGATTGGATGTCCACGCAATAACAATCCACTAAGAAAAGAAGAATAACAAGATGATTACCGTCTCCACGGATTTAACCCCTCCTTCAACTTCTTCGGACCTTGCGCTCCAACGATTGCACGTCCACTGCACACGTTCGAATCCACGAACGCCACTCGAATCCACGAGCACACGTTTCAAATCCACGAAACGCCTTTAGCACACCGAATCCACGATGCCACGTCGAATCCACGACGCAAACTCAGCCGGTAAGAAAATTGGCTTCGATGGTGATCCTTTGCTTAGATTATCAATGAAGATCCATGGGAAAAATCTCTAAGCAAAGATTAGATCAATTCGACAAAAGATATGTTCTTCAAAGAACCGTCGAATTGACCTAAAAGAGGCTATAAAGAAGAACGATAAAAACCTAGCCTTTAGGGTTGCTCTCAAGTGTTTTATCAATTGAACGGCCGTGCTCCCCACGTTTTTGAGAAACCCTAAATGTCTATTTATAGTTTAGAAACCTTTGGAAAGAGATAAGAATCAAAAACTTACCTTATCTGGAAATTTTCAGGACGGCGATCCGGATTGGATTTACTGTGATCCGGATCGTCGTAACGAGTCAGGCTATTCCAGAAAAACAGGGTTCGGGATCCGGATTGAAATGCCCGATCCGGATCGTTTATGTATTCCAGCAAAAACCCATGTTCGGGATCCGGATCGAAATGACCTTTGATCCGGATCGGATTTGCCAATGAACAAGCACCCTTCGGGATCCGGATTCGACTGTCTGATCCGGATCCTGAACATGTCCCATGTCCAGTTTTTGATTTTTATGCAATTAAAAATTCATCCAAGTGTTTCTACACTATAAGAAAGTATTCGGATCACCAAAATTATTTAGTTAACCATACCTGATCCTTTTGAATACTTTCTTCTTGAGATTGATGTAACTGATCCACAAATCTTCAACTTCAATCTTCAAGACTCAAGACACTGAGTGTCAACTTGAGCTCTTGTTGAATCTTCTCTAAGTCTTTGATTGCTGATTGACAATTTGATCCCTTTAAGACTCCGACTCAACTCACTGACTTGACTCACGAAATATGCCAACACCAAAATGCCGTAACAATCTCCCCCTTTGGCAATTTCGTGACAAAACCCAAAAATACATAAAAGCGCTCAAGTCACTCATCTTAAACCAAAAAATCGAAACTCAATGTCATCACCAAAACATTGACTTTCTTTGCGTGAAAGATCCAATAAACAAAAATACATTTGAACCAGTCTTAGAACAAACTCTATGACTTAGGACTTGGAGTCTTAAAGTGATGTAGATCCTGCAAAAACAAAACTCCAAACAAATCAAAAGTCAGTCGTTAGAAATTAAATGTAAATCCTACATTTGATTCGTCCTTTTGGTTCTTTTGTTTTTCGGCTCATTTTTCTCGATGATCTCATCTCCGTCTCCCCCTATCTCGATGATCTCATCTCTGTCTCCCCCTATCTCGATGATCTCTTCTCCCCTATTTCTCTCTTCTCCCCTATTTCTCTTCTCCCCCTTTTTGTCACAAATTGTCAAACAGTGAACATACTATACAAAAGGAAATCACTAACAGCATTAGTCCATAGTGAAAGAGAGATAAAAGCTCAGTTCCGGTATATAACAAAAACATAGATTGCGTACCGGTACTCGAACGCAAAAATCAAATAATTTCTTGAAACAAATCCAGATTTTGAAATATTTGAATTACCGATTTGTATTCCATCAAGAAAATAATTTAAGTGCTTGAGAATAATATGAGATCACATAGATGTCATTCAATCCAATTAATTTCACAAAAATTAAAAAGATTTACTCCGAAATTATGAAAAACAAAGATAAAACATTATAAACCGTTTTTCACATTATATACGTCAAACACAAGTCATCAAAAATAATCTTGAGATCCAAAGTCCATCAAGATGTAACGGATGTACAAAGATGACTTACAGAGATTTCCAAATGACATCAATTTGATTTCTTACCCTTTCAAATTTGAGATAAGCACTAAAATACCTAAGGGTGGCTCTTTGAGCATCTTTCAACTATCCCACCTTATACCAACCAGGAGATTGTTCAGAATATAAGAACTTTGAATATGAATCTCCGAATGCTTCAACTAAACAAAATTTCATAAAATATTTTTCAAGCATCCAAAACATGTGGTAGCTTTTTCCAACATGTGGTGGTAGTTTTCACACTCCTTTCGGATGTAACTCTTTCCACATCTTTTACAATTCATTTATTTACCCTTGTAAGAATGCAATCTCTTACGTGAAAGAATTAAATCCCAAATTTTAGTCTATCGGTTGTCTCACGTTTATCACAATGAATTCACACAACCGAGATAGAATAATCATCTAAAGATCACACATGATTTCTAAAATTTGATGAATATAATTATCAAAAACTCCTATAATGAAATATTTTCAAGAATTATGATTATGGAGTAAAGTTGATAATTCAAATAAAATTAAATTGGAGTGATTGAAAGTGAAAACCCTTTTTATTCAATGCACTTGTTCGTTAAAATCCTTTTGTTTTTTAAAAAAAACAAAACATAAAAACGAAGAGCATTGAAAACATGTAATGCAGAGATTCAGAAAAATATGAAAGGAAAACCAATCAAAGCATTACATACAGTCATAAGCTATTTAGAAGTTAAGACAACGAAAGATATCACCTTTCCGAATCCAAAATTGTCGAATTTTGGGTTGTCTTGATTCATTGTGGTTGGGAGATGATAGCTTTGACTGTTGATCCACCTTAGGTCTTTGCCTCGCAGTGATCCACTTGTATGATTGATGTTGTGGCTCGGACCTTTGGTGGTATGAGTGAACTCCATTGACTTGATGTGTCTTTTGATTCCGTTGAGTTCGCTCCGTAGATGAAGTTGCCGAAGGACTCTTCTTTCTCTTTTTCGGGCAATTCTTCACCAAATGTCCTTCAAGTCCACATAAGTGACAAGTTCTTCCTTTCAATTTCATTGTGGAACTTGAAGCATGCACAGTTTGGTCCTTTTTGAATCCCAAACCAACCTTGCTTGTTTGACCTAATCCGGACATACAATCTAGTTTCTTGGAACCGGTTGAAAGCCTTTGTATGTCGAATTTGAGTTCATGAACTTGCTTGGTCAAAACTTGGTTGGTGACATGAATCTCCTCAAACTGTTTTTCTAGAAAACCAATCTTGTCCATATATGATTTAGCGTTTGTCTCCGATTGGTTTAGCTTTTCTTGGAGGATTTTATTGTTATTCAATAAACGTCCTTGTTCCTCCTCGAGATCATGAAGTTTTATCTTTAAAGCATGATTCTCGTCTTGATTCTCAAGTCGTTGCTTCCTCAACTTCTTGATATGCTTGGCCATCTTCTTAGATTCCGCAAGAAGTTGTTGATATGCCTCAACGAGTTCTTCTTCGTCCGACTCCCCCTCACTTGATGACTCTCCGTTGGATGTTGATGTTTCATGCAAAATCAAAGGAATAGAGTCAGTGATTAAAGATGATAAACAAACATTAGAAGAGGGAATTTGAGAAGCATGTAAGGCAACGACTTTTTTCTCTTTACTTGAGGTCGATTCATTAGAAGTAGAATCGTCCCAAGTTTTCGCTTGCAAAGCCTTCTTTTTATATGATTTCGGAGAAGGACATTCCGTTGAAAAATGGCCGTAGCCTTTGCATCTATAGCATTGGATTTCCCCTTCGAAATCATCTTTTTCTTTTTCTTTAGAAGGTTTTGCAAAGCTTTTGAGGTTAGAGGATTTAGAACCCGATGATCCTTTAGAAGGTTTCGTGGATGAAGATCCATCGGTTCGATTCTTCCAAAACTTCCGACAAAATTTCTTTGTGATCCGCGCCAATTGTTCTTCAAAATCGGCAAAAGAGATTTCATCGTCGGAACTCGATTCGCTATCTTCTTCCTTTGTTGATTTGAATGCAATACCTGTAAGCTTAGAAGACTTGAAAGAAACTTGATTAGTAGGAAAAGTCATTTCATAAGTTTGCAAAGCACCTACTAATTCCTCTACACTCATCTCATCCGGATGACTAACGGTTTCAATGGCGGTAACCTTTGCCCTAAACCGTTCCGGAAGAGTCCGAAGTATCTTTCTTACAACTTTCGACTCCGGGATCTTTTCTCCTAAATTAGCACAAGTATTGATTACATCTTGAAGTCTAGTGTAATAATCTGTAAACAATTCATGCTCTTCCATATGAATAGAGTCAAATTGACTTGTAAACATCTGGAGCTTTTGAATTTTTACAAGATTAGTACCCTCATGTGTAATTTTGAGAATATCCCAAATTTCCTTCGCAGTTTCACACGCGGAAATTCGTGTGAACTCAGTCGAGGAAAGAGAATTAAATAAAGCGTTCATACCTTTCCCATTGTAAGAAGATCTTTCAAATTCCTCTTTGGACCATCTAGAGCGAGGTTTTGGGGTAGTAGAATTTCCTACTTCCTCAACAGGATGCACCCAACCGTGTTCCACGGTTTGCCAAACTCGCTCATCAATTGAGATGAGAAAAGCTCTCATCCGCACTTTCCAATAAGCATAATTAGTCCCATCAAAAAGAGGAGGTCTATAAATATTACCACTTTCACCCATCATGATAGATAAATCTAAAACCTGCTCTGATACCAATTGTTGGTTTTTGAGGATCCACAAGGATCTAAATAGGTACTATCAAACAACTAGAGGGGGGTGAATAGGTGTAATACTTATAAAACCAAATCTCAGTGCAAAATAAAAACCAATGCGGAAAATAAAAACAGCACACCGAGATATACGTGGAAACTCCAATCCAGGAGAAAAACCACGGGACCAACACGCAATAACAATCCACTAAGAATAGAAGAATAACAAGGTGATTACCGACTCCACGGACTCAAACCCCTCCTTCAGCTTCTTCGGACCTTGCGCTCACCGATTGGATGTCCACGCAATAACAATCCACTAAGAAAAGAAGAATAATAAGGTGATTACCGTCTCCACGGATTTAACCCCTCCTTCAACTTCTTCGGACCTTGCGCTCCAACGATTGCACGTCCACTGCACACGTTCGAATCCACGAACGCCACTCGAATCCACGAGCACACGTTTCGAATCCACGAAACGCCTTTAGCACACCGAATCCACGATGCCACGTCGAATCCACGACGCAAACTCAGCCGGTAAGAAAATTGGCTTCGATGGTGATCCTTTGCTTAGATTATCAATGAAGATCCATGGGAAAAATCTCTAAGCAAAGATTAGATCAATTCGACAAAAGATATGTTCTTCAAAGAACCGTCGAATTGACCTAAAAGAGGCTATAAAGAAGAACGATAAAAACCTAGCCTCTAGGGTTGCTCTCAAGTGTTTTATCAATTGAACGGCCGTGCTCCCCACGTTTTTGAGAAACCCTAAATGTCTATTTATAGTTTAGAAACCTTTGGAAAGAGATAAGAATCAAAAACTTACCTTATCTGGAAATTTTCAGGATGGCGATCCGGATCGGATTTACTGTGATCCGGATCGTCGTAACGAGTCAGGCTATTCCAGAAAAACAGGGTTCGGGATCCGGATTGAAATGCCCGATCCGGATCGTTTATGTATTCAAGCAAAAACCCATGTTCGGGATCCGGATCGAAATGACCTTTGATCCGGATCGGATTTGCCAATGAACAAGCACCCTTCGGGATCCGGATTGGACTGTCTGATCCGGATCCTGAGCATGTCCCATGTCCAGTTTTTGATTTTTATGCAATTAAAAATTCATCCAAGTGTTTCTACACTAAAAGAAAGTATTCGGATCACCAAAATTATTTAGTTAACCATACCTGATCCTTTTGAATACTTTCTTCTTGAGATTGATGTAACTGATCCACAAATCTTCAACTTCAATCTTCAAGACTCAAGACACTTAGTGTCAACTTGAGCTCTTGTTGAATCTTCTCTAAGTCTTTGATTGCTGATTGACAATTTGATCCCTTTAAGACTCCGACTCAACTCACTGACTTGACTCACGAAATATGCCAACACCAAAATGCCGTAACAATCCGTAATGGAGGGACCCAATGAGTTAAAAGGTATCTTGGCGCAATCCACTCTCAGACACTCATATCCTATGCGCCCCGTCCCTCTATACATGGAGCATGCAGTTCAGCAACTGCGTTAACTCTTGCCATAAAAGGCCTCCAAGTACTCTCTATCCCCCACCGAACAAGACCCTGCCTCCAAGGGCTCCATACTCAATCCCACGAATCGGAATGACTCATCCGCCAAAACTGGCTCACTCGATCGTCGCAATCCCACAGCTTACCCGCTGTCAACTATCCACCCAAACGTCGGTGCCCCAACACTAAACGTCGGCACGGAGAGGGCTACTCGCTACTCCGACAACTGTGCCACTGCGCTGATCCGACAACTGTGCCACTGCGCTGATCCGACAACTGTGTCACTCGTCCGACAACTGTGCCACTGCGCTGATCCGACAACTGTGTCACCGCTCCGCTGATCTGCCTCCAACACACCTACCATTCGGGTCCGGAGCTCTCAGACTCCAATCTGGGTATCCGGCCCGAAACAACCAGCTCAGACCCAACTGCCGCACCAAGGTGCACCCGGGTCAGGGCCCAACATCGGGGAGACACCGCTCACCACGACAAAACCGTAAATCAGCACACCCCAAACACTCGACCCAATCTAGCGAAAGTCAAAGATATCTCTCTATTTTTGTAACTTTGTGTTGTCTGCAGCCAACATAACTGTCCCACAAAAATAGGATATGTCGATCCCTCTTCGCTCACAGGAAGAGTCAAACAATTAAATCACCGACTTTCGTAAAATGTCGCGTCTCTCACGCACTAACATCCTAGGGTCCGCCGAAAAGCCTAGGGTTTCCTAAGTCCCAAATGACCTATCCCTAAGCTCTGATACCACCTAATCTGTCACGCCCCGGTTGTAAACCAGAACCCGGGCCCGTCTACAGATCCGCCGTGCACACGGTATTTCCCGCGTACACGAAGCGCCAAACCTGCTAAGGTATAAGAGATAATAATAAAAGAGCAATAAAAACAGAGCCGAACTAAAACCTAATACATCTCAGACTGAAGCTGGAAATAAAAATACAATACATCTGTATAAATGATACATCAGTCTCTCCCAGCTCACCAAAATAAATACAACCTGCTGGCAAAAGCCAGTCCCAAATGTAAAAGTACAACCGTCTGAGGAAACCTGGGTACACCAACAGTCCAGCTAACCCGCTCATCCTGCCTCGAGATCTATCTACTCAGCCGCCCTCTCTCCTCGACCCGCCGCTGAAAGCCCAGCAGCACCCGCAGAAGACACTACAAAACAAGGAAGAAGAAAAAGAGGAAAGAAGAATGGGGGTGAGAACTACTAGTAAACCAGTAGCCTCCCCTAGTGGGTAAAACCTCAAATTCTGACACACCCACTAGGTCTACCAGAGGCAAAAAGGAAAGAAGAGTGGTAAGAAATGAAACCGCTGAAAAAGGGAAATCTACCACTACTATGCCTCTAAAATACAGTCCAAGACAGGAATAACCATATGCAACAATAACAAACCGTCCCAGATGAACCCAATCTGTACCGCCCTCATCATCGGGCAAGTAAGCCGCGCCGATGTGATAGCAAAGTTCCTGCTGCCGCCCTCATCATCGGGCAAATAAGCCGCGCCGATGTGATAGCAAAACTGTCCATAACTGTCTGGCCCCGGCCTCCGGAGGGGATCTCGAGGGGAGCGACCCACACGAGGAAAGCATCACCGGGCAATAACCGCGCCGGTGTGATAAGTAACAAAAGCAGGATTGGATCACAACTATAAAGCCCCAGTGGAACACAACCCTCCACTAAAAGAAAACTGATTCCCAATCAGATGCAAAAGTAACCATCCGGTCAATCGCCCAATATCCGCGATTGCGGCAATACCCCACAATCCACGACCAGGTCTAACAACCGACCTCCGGTCAACCGCCCAATATCCGCGGTCGCCGGAATAGCCCACAATCACAATCATGTCCCACATCCGACATCTGGTCAACCGCCTAATATCCGCGGTTGCCACAAAACCCTCTAGTCCATAATCATGCCCTATCACCGATGTCCCATAACCGACATCCGGTCAACCGCCCAATATCCGCGGTCGCCGCGAAAACCCATAATCCATAATCCAGGCCCCGGCTACACTATCCCAAACCCCTGCTCAAACCCGAGTAACAAGAACCGCCTGACTAACGAAAAGGAGAAAAGAAACAAACAAGGTTTCTCCTAAGTCAAGTTCTAGCATGAAAGTGTAGCGATAAAAGATGGCCTATCTAGATGTCCATACAAGCATGCAAGTGTTCTCAAGGAAATAAAGGAAAAGGTGACCAATAGTGGTTCCACATGTGTAACAATTAATAGCTCCGCATAGATATAACCATCATGCTAAAACGTTATCCAACCACACATGTCTATAATCCATGTTCCATAATAAAGCATTACTATCCACCTATGCATGTCATAAAATCCTCAAGTAATACCACTAGCAGGATAAATCATATAGTCCCAATTAAATGTTCCATTCCACATGCAAGGTTAAGTGCTAACATAGCAATCCATACAATCATGTATAAGTCCCAACCACTATCATATTCCCACAAGCATGCAAGTCCCATTTACAATTATCAACCATGGATGTCCAAGAAGGATCTCTCTAATACTCCTAGTGGGTAAGTCAGAAAAGAGGGATAAAGCAACCGCCCACCTGGACACGCGCAATCCTCAGCTGTAAAACCTCCTCGCTGTCCAATATCCCCTTTTCATGCCAAATGCTCAAACAGATAAACCGCCGCGATCGCTGTTCACAATTACCCCAAAACATACACACAAATAAGCACACAAGTATCCGAAAACATGCTGTCCAGAATTCAGTCTCAAATATGCCCTGTTTTTACCTGCGAGAAGTGCCCGGAAAATTCTAAGAAAAATACTGTCACGATCCTCGCGACGAACCCGTCGAAACAACTACCTGCATGCTCAAATCCGAGTTTCCTACACTGAGAAACAAATCCGACAAGGGAACCACCCCGAAATAAACAAATCGCAAAATCTGAATCACAAGTTTCTGCAAATAGGGACTTTCACCTTCAGGGAAAAATTCATAAAATTCCAAGAAAATTTGGGGATATTCCACGTAATGTGTAGATGCAAAACGCCTTTTGAATCACCCCAATCCGATGCCTGTGCGCAAAGATATGGCCGAAATACCACAGTGCTGTCCAAAACTCCGCCCAAGAAAAAGGGTCAAATGGAAGCTCGGGGAACTCCAAGATAAACTCGAAATGAGGAGGAGCTCAAAACACGAAGATCAAAGCCCTACCTGTCGTGAGTCCAACGGCGCAAGAATCGCCTCAATCGGAGGTCGGAGTAAGCCGGGGGAGTCCTCGCACCAAAATGCGACGAAGAAGATCACAAACGAACGAGCGTCGTGCCGCGCCGTAAAAATGCAAACCTCGGGATGCGTGCCGCAGAAAAATCCTGGAATCTGCAGATGATCCGGCTCTGGGAGAGGAAGAGATCTCGTGAAGGTGGCACTGTGAAAAGAGGAACAGGGAAGGAGCTCTCTGCAGTTTAACTCGGCTTATATAAAGGCTGGAAGAAACAATTCGGATAATTACGCTTGTGTCCCCACTTCCGGGCGCTGGGAGAATTCGGGCTGCTACAGTGTTGGGCCCGGCCCAACACTGTGCGGCCCCGAAACTCCCTCGGGCCTCCACGTCTCCCCGCAACAGCGGACAGCCGCGCTGGCCATCCACTGCGCGACGCGTGGACCAACGCGGCGACGACACGTGGCGGGCCCGAGCGCGGGAAAACCCGGTCAGCGCGCCCACGTGCCGCCTGCGCCCGCCGCCTGCGCCCCCTGCCAGGCGCGAATCCCGAGGCCGCCACTCCAGCTCCGTGGACCGGGCACACGTGGACCGGCCAACCACCGATCGCCATGTGGCCCCGCCCGGTCCACCGTACACCCCGCGTCACCCGTGAACCGCGCCCACAGCGCCACCCAACCACGCGATGCCACGCGTCCCGCCTCTGGCGCACACACCGGCCCGTGGACCGCGCGCCTGCCCGCGCGCTGCCAGCGGCCGCTCCGCCGCCTGCCCGAGCCTCCAACACACAGTACAGGCTCCCCAGATGTCACCAATGACTCTACCACAGCTCTGCAGAGATCCAGGTCATCACATCCTCCTCCACTAAAAGAAAGTTTCGTCCTCGAAACTAAAATCAATCCTCAACCCGGAACCTCAACCAAATAGAAGGGGTAAATATCCAATCATCCACCACTCAAGCTCCCAAGGCTTCCTAATACCTCCTCCAGAGACGCGATACAACCCTCGGGTCTCTAACTAGAACAAAGTAGAGGCGGGCATTCCAGAAAACCGCACCACCTCATTCAAGTACAGCTGGGCTAACCGCTTGAGCTACCAAGTAGCCTGCATCGGTACAGGCATCCGCTCCTCCCAGGGTCTCAGATAATCCAACCACATGTCTATCGGCACACAAGCTCGATCCAAGTACCTCTGTACTCCCGAGGTATCCAACATAAGTCCCCCAACTGAACACGTAGACTCTGATCTCAAGTCTTTAAACCGTCGGGATGTAGAAGCAATTCCCCGACTCTCCGGCATCAACACACAGCCATATGCAGTCGAGAAAACCAGATTGCAAATCAACCTTCAGGAAGACCCGGTGTGAGGACCCGAAATTCCCACGTAAGGATTACTGTTGGTTCGGCAGCTTCTGGAAGCCTTTTGTTGAGTGTGGAGGCTTTGCGCGCAAATCGGACTTCAAAACCGGACTCAGCGCGAAAAATGGATCGAGTTGGTGTGTTCGGATGCCCCCGTAAATTTTTAGAAATGGATTCTTGCAAAATGGACTTCGTATTTGGATTCAGTACGGAAAAACGTTGGAAATCGGCTGTTTGGTTGTATTTTTCGGAGTCCGGATGAGCGAAAACGAGCAACCGGATGTTCGGGGGGTTTATTTGGGCACAGGGGAAGGCCTTGGACCGGGGGTGCCACGTGTCGGCACCCCATTGGACCGGTGTTCAAATGCGGTCCAGGGGGTTTGCGGGTGGACGCGTGG
Organism: Tillandsia leiboldiana; assembly: GCA_029204045.2. Classification (NCBI taxonomy): domain Eukaryota; kingdom Viridiplantae; phylum Streptophyta; class Magnoliopsida; order Poales; family Bromeliaceae; genus Tillandsia; species Tillandsia leiboldiana. The sequence goes on from CM055077.1 coordinate 20,310,451, forward strand.
CGGGCCGTGGTTGGGCCCGCCGCCGCGCGCACGTGGGCGCGCTGTGCGCTCCCCGCGCTTGGGGACACGCGGCGCGCACCCGTTGGTGGCGCCGCGGCCACCCGGATCAAGCCGTGTGGCTTGATCCGGGCGGTTTGTCCCTGGCGACGTGGCGGCCCGGATGGCCGCCACGTGTCCGGCCCGCCAGGCCGGGCGGGCCGGGCCCGCACTGTAGCATCCGGGAGAGGGGGTAAGGGGATTTAATGTGTTTTCTCCTCCTTCTTCTTCTTCTTCTTCTTCTTCTCCCTCCTCCTTCTTCCTCCTTGGACCAGGGTTTTTTTGGGGGACTCCAGGCAGAGCTGCACCAGCAACCCTACTTCATCTTCATCACCACGGATGGGCCATTGGAGCTCCATGATCATCATTTTCCCCATGGGGGAGCTTAAGCACCATTGCTGGATTTTCGGAGCTCCACCGTCGCAGTTTAGTACGAAAATTCGCCAGGACTCATTTCTTGGACTTTTGAGCTCATTTTTGGTTCTATGTTTTCACGAGAGGTAAGGCTACAATCTTGGTATTCAACTCTCCCCTCAGATCTCATGTTTTTACAGAGTTTTAGGGCCATCTTTGGGACCCTTTGTTTCAGTCGGGATTTTTGGGCAGCGTTTAGTATTTTGGCTCTTCTGAATTGTAGGAGTGTAATTTTTGGATTAATTTTGCGGGGAAATTTCCAGGACTCGAAGATCTACAATATTGGTATGTACCATTTTCCCCAGATCTGAGTTTTTATTAGGGTTTATGCATGATCTTTGGAGCACCTTGCTGCATTCGTGTACAGATGGAACTTGGTGGATAGTTCAAAGTATTTATGTGTTTTCTCCATCATCTGAGCATGAAAATTGGAGTTCTTTAACTCAATTTGTATCTACTCTCGACAAGGAATCCAATGGTACATCTCTTGCAGGATTTGGAGTAAGTTTGGTTAGGTAAAAGTAATGATCTTTTCAAGTGCTATTTTATGGATTACTGCAGTCCCTGTTTTAATTTGGATTTGAGCAATGCTCCTTGGAATGCAGATAACTTTCTGGATACAAGGTCTTTTTCAGAAATTTAAGTTGGGACTTCTTCTTAACTTCAAGGTGAGCAAATTCTCTTTTGCGATCTGTGGATAAATTCCTTTGGAAAAGCCTCTAATTAAGCTTGGAAATGCTAGCAAGTTTATGTTAACAGTTTTTGGGCAGCATTGTGAATTTTGCTTCGTTTGAATGTTAAGGGAAATTAATGGTGGATTTTTGGGGACTTGAATACATTTGTATGAAAGAGGAGATCTTTGTTTTACTGTTGGAGACTTTATCTTGAGGTATTTGAGGTTGCACATACCTTTTATTTAATCTTGTTGCACTTGCTGAAATTCTGGATTTTGAGTGCGCAGTGTGCATTGTTTCAGTGATTGCGCCCAATCCGTGAGGCGGATTTGGATGATTTTCGCGGCATCGGTCTCCTGGGAGGATAAGGATTACTCACGCCAAATTTCAGCTACAGCGGGCAGCGGATCGTCAAGTTTCAGGTGGGTGGTTGTGCTTTGCCGAAAACATCGATTTACCCACTCGGGCTATTGGTTTCCCTCATGGCATTGTGGTTGATGTTCTCTTCTCCTCGGTATAATATGCTTGGATATCCATGTTTAGATTAAGTTAATTGATTCTCAGTGTATACATGAGTGAATGAATAGTTTGATTGATGTTGTATTATCTCATATGAAGTTGATTATAAGTGATCATCCTTTAACCTATGTTATGTGAGGGTAATTGGGAAATTAATCTTTAGCCTACACTTTGTGATGAATGGTTAACCTAATTATGGTGAATGATGGTGATAGTTATATGTAAATGATTTTAGTTGATTTATGTGAAGGATATGGTTGCTATGTAGGAAGGGATTGTTATGACTTTATGTGAATGTCATATGGCCTAGGTGTGAATGGCTATCCAAGGTAAGTGAGGGTGATCTTATTAAATGATTCTTGACTTATCTACGTGAGAATAATTGACCCGGTAGATTTTCCTTCTACATCTTGTGATATTTACCATAATGGTTGATCCTTAGACTATTTTGCGTGAGATTGTGTATTGTGAATGGTCGGCGATTTAGCCTATGTGGAAATAAATGTTGTTGGTGGATTCTATGTGCATCCTATGTGAGAACAATAAGAGTTGTTGAACCTTAGTCTATTCATTGGTGATAGTGGATTGAATGACCATATTCAAGTAATGTTAAATGATCTTTGGCAAGTCTATATGTGAATGGATGTTTCATTTGAGGGTGGTTAGTGGTTTGTGTGAGAATAACTGACTACATTAATCTTGATCTATCTATGTGAGATTCACTCTTTATGAAAGTATTGATTCTCATTTATCTCCTGATTCATGTTTGGTGCAAAGCATGTTGGATACTATTCTAACTTTATTTCCAAATGTGAAAGGTGCATACTTGTGTAGACTTGATGTATGCTATGTTAACATCCAATCCTTTTATGAGATTGATTATGTAATTTGGATAGCATGCTCTAATAAATGTAAGAACATCGACACCTGTTTACTTTACATCATCTTGGGACATCTTCATACTTGTATGGTCATCTAGATAGGCCACCTTTTTCTGCTACACTATCATGTTGGACTTGACTTAGGAGAAACCATGCTTTATACTTTTCTCCTTTTCATTTTAGACTCTGGGTATTTGTGGCTCGGGTGCGAGCAGGGAGTTTGGGATAGTGTAGTCAGGTTTCTGGGGATTTGGGACAGGCAGGGCCTGATGGCAGGGATTGCGGCAACCGCGAACTGTGGGTGGTTGACCGGGTTATTATTATTACATCAGATTGGAGGTGAGGGATCGGGCTTCCTTAGTGGATGGTTTTTCCCACTTACTTAGAGTCTTGATCCAGTCCTGCTGATTTATGATACTTATGTTACTGGATACTGAGATACTTTACTCGTGTGGGTCGCTCCCCTCGAGTGCCACTCCGGAGTAGGCTTTAGACCGTGTTGGGTGCCGGTCAGACCGTGTTGGGTTCCGGTCATTTGGACAGTGGAGACACTGAGTTCGTGAGATTGATGACAGAGCAGGCAGTACCAGTGTTTACTGGTGTATTGATTGGGTTTGGTCAGGCAGGCTTTGACTTTCTCAGGCATACTTTTAGCTATTCTTTTAGCTCGGCATTTAGAGGCATTTTAGTGGTAGCTCTCTTTTATCAGTATTTCTGTTTATAGCTTACCACCTCTCTTCCTTTCCTTTTTGCCTCTGGTAGACCTTGTGGGTACGTCGGGGTTTGAGGGTTTACCCTCAGGGGGAGGCTACTGGTTTTACTAGTGGTTCTCACCCCCATTGTTGTTTTTCCCCTTTCCTTCCATTATTTTGCAGTGTCTGCTGCGGGGGTTGCGGATCTTCGGTTGACAGTTCGAGGCGAGGGAGTCGTGAGATAGATCCCTACCAGTGTTGATTTCTACAGTGGGATAGGTGTACCAACCCGGATTGTGGGTTTCACTGTACTCAGTTGTATTTTATTATTTTAGTTATCTCCCTTTTTGGATTTATAGATGTTGTATAGGTGGCTTTTACTTGTATTACAGTTTCGGTGGATCAGATTATTGTATTATTATTTTTGGGAGATTGATATTGTACTTTTATTTTTCAGTTGTACAGTGATTCAGGTTTTTATTACAGCAGTTTTTCTTCAGCTCTGATATCTGTTTAGTCGTTAGATGGTACTTTGCAGGTTGGACGCTTCGCTTATGCGGGGTTCCGCATAGGTGGCGGATCTGTTGGCGAGCCCGGGTCACAGTTTTGACCCCCGGGGCGTGACAGATTAGAGTGGTATCAGAGCCTAGAATGTAGGTCATTATGGGCATAGAAACCCTAGGCTTGTGGTTGGACCTTAGGATGACTACGAGAGAGTCGTGACTTATAGCGAGAGTCCTGATTGAGTTTTATACCTCTCCCAAGGGACGGGACGAGCGACTGGCATGTTTATTCTCCTAAGCGATTATGTTGGCTGCAGACAACATAATGTTATGGAATGGGTGACATGTCTTAGACTTTCGCTGGATTGGGTCGAGTGCTTATTGTGTGTTCTGTTGTGTGGTTTGTCGCAGTGAGCGATGTCGCCCTGACGCAGAGTTCTGACCCGTGTGCACCCTATTACTGCTTGTGGTCCAGGATAGGCAGTTTCGGGCCGGATAACCAGATTGAGGTCAGAGAGCTCCGGACCCAGATGACAGGATTGGCAGTGGCATATCGGCGGCAGAGTGAGCAGCGGATAGGATGATACAGTTGTCGGAGCAGCGGGCAGCTCGACAGTGCTTCCTTCTGAGACCACCCGGTTGCAGTATCCTCAGTGGTAGGGATTTCTGTGGCACCGATGGAGCGAGTAGCCCCCTCTGTGCCAATGTTTAATGTCGAGGCACCGAGGCAGGGTGGATAGTTGACAGCTGGTGAGCTGAGGGGACATGATCGATCTATTCAGCAAGATTTGGCAGATGAACCACCCCGACTCGTAAGATTGAGTCGGGGCCTTTGGGGGACAGATTGGCCGGCAGAGGCATTTCTGATTTCTTTTTCCTCGATAACGAGTTCCTGAGACGCCAGAGATCGGGTAGACCCCGATGGCAGTATCAGCATCTATATCACAGTAGCGCAGCGGTAGCGTGGATTTGTTATCTGCGGAGGACCGTATCAGTCGCCTCAGTGTGAGCAGAGACAGAGGTCGTGCTCCCTTTGTGATTAGTCGTGATTTTTCTGGAGACTGAGCGATGACCATTTGTATCGAGCGGATGAATCTGTGCCGCCCGGTTGGAGGGCGCCACAGTAGTGGATTGAGTCGTCGCAGGTGTGATTTCATCACAGCAGTCGGAGTTAGAGCATATTGCATTCCTGCATGGACTAGAGGCAGATTTGTTACCACGTGCACATGAGGTACAGGTTCATGTTAGTGTTGTGCATGTGGAGGAGGCTTGTGGGTCATGTCCAGTGCAGCTGAGACTACGAGTTACCGACAGATTTATTTGTAATTGTGGCAGTTTGGTATTTTGACCCTGTGCTTGAGATTGTTTGGCACAATGCCACAGGATATTTTGACTAAGGAGAAAGAGGACGTTGATCTTATGCGAGGTAGACGAGAGGAGGCTTGGTTATTGAGATTGTTAGAGCACACAGGTTTTAGCGACAGTGTGAGAGGTACCTACGGCGGCACCGGGACTCAAGGATATCTCTGTTGCCCATAAAATCCCGGGTGTGATTTCACCTGAGCTGTTGATAATGCCGCCGGTTAGGGAGATAGAGATTGCGTTTGACGTGGTTCGGGGAACCGCGCCACCCTTGACAGCACCTCATTGGAAATCACCAGTAGAGCTGAGAGAGCTGATGGCGCAGTTGCAGGATCTGATGGATCGAGGGTTCTGTTTGACCTAGTTCCACGCCGTTGGTACGCGGTGGTGATGCCACGTCGTTGATACACGACTGTGAGGATCCTTTTATGGTTCGAGTGTACACAGGTCCGGGTGGTATCTAGAGCCTTGTGTTGGAGTCATACTCTGACAGTCAATGTAAGATGCGAGTACCTACTTGGAATCAGACGGCCAAGGACTTTGCCTAGATGGCATTCAGGATCTGGTAGAGGCATTATGAGCGCACAGTGGGCCAAATGGAATAATTAATTCCCTGTTGTCTTCAAGATCTGAGGAATTGTGTGTTCCAGATGTACTTGGACAGCTTGGGAGTGATGTTCCCCGAGGATATTTGATTTACTCCCAGAGCGACTTGGAGCAGGAGGGACACTTGGGGATGTGCTACCGTGCCTGTGTGGATGAAGCTGTATGCCAAGTTATTGAGATACAAGTTTTAGCTTCTTAAGCTTATCTTCGTGGGTCACATTGTGTTAGCCGTAGGGGCGGCGGTGGAAATCCGGCCAATATGGATACCATTTGGGAATTGGCCGAGGTCGACGATTATGGTCAAGGTGAGGAGCTTCTTGGATTTGGCAGTGCCAGGAGAGCATAACTAATGGATAATAACACTGATATCAGCGTCGCCTTTTGCATTGTTAGTGCGGGGTGATGGACTTGCGAGTTATAGCGATGCCTCCCATGATGGCAGTGGAGTTACCGTTGGTTTACTTTTGAGCATCCTGGATCACCCCGACAGGGCCACTGTGTTGGCGGATACCTGGAGCAGGAAAGCTGTCTGGGGTCGAGTTGGATGATTCCACAGTTGGTGCTGTGTGGACTGTTGAGGCGAACATGGCTTGTGGTTGTGCCCCTGAGGGTTCCTTTGGATGATAGATCGCGGCTGAGTAGTGCACTCGGATGGTCAAGATTCGGGAGTGACCGAGTGAGGACCCCAGCTTGTTGGATTCTCTCCCTCTTGGTTGATCGTGTGGGTGTGTTTTGGGTCGCCTGGTTGAGTTGACACTCGGGGTGTGGTGATGGTGCGTATGGCACTGGTTGTTCTTCCCTTTCCCCAGCCTTTGTGGAGTCCCTGAGGTTTTCCGCATCTCAGCTCAGGAGTGCTTTGCTGTTGGATTCCCTCGCCCGTGATTGACTCGCTCTGTTTGAGATGTGTGTGTGTTTGGAGTACGAGGGATGCCCGTTGCGAATTCTGGCTCGTGAGATGAGAGGATTGCGCAATTCTGGCCATGCCGTACTGGTTGTGGTTGTTGTTGTTGTTGTAGAGGAGTAATCACGGGGAGTGAGTGGCGACTTGGGAGTTGGAGACGGTATCATTGGGTACCTACCCTTGGTTTTTGAGACTCCTTTTGAGTTGTGTTAGTTTCGAGGACGAAACTTTCTTTTAGTGGGGGAGGATGTGAGGACCCGAAATTCCCACGTAAGGATTACTGTTGGTTCGGCAGCTTCTGGAAGCCTTTTGTTGAGTGTGGAGGCTTTGCGCGCAAATCGGACTTCAAAACCGGACTCAGCGCAAAAAATGGATCGAGTTGGTGTGTTCGGATGCCCCTGTAAATTTTTAGAAATGGATTCTTGCAAAATGGACTTCGTATTTGGATTCAGCACGGAAAAACGTTGGAAATCGGCTGTTTGGTTGTATTTTTCGGAGTCCGGATGAGCGAAAACGAGCAACCGGAAGTTCGGGGGGTTTATTTGGGCGCAGGGGAAGGCCTTGGACCGGGGGTGCCACGTGTCGGCACCCCATTGGACCGGTGTTCAAATGCGGTCCAGGGGGTTTGCGGGTGGACGCGTGGCGGGCCGTGGTTGGGCCCGCCGCCGCGCGCACCGCGCGTGGGGACACGCGGCGCGCACCCGTTGGTGGCGCCGCGGCCACCCGGATCAAGCCGCGTGGCTTGATCCGGGCGGTTTGTCCCGGGCGACGTGGCGGCCCGGATGGCCGCCACGTGTCCGGCCCGCCAGGCCGGGCGGGCCGGGCCCGCACTGTAGCATCCGGGAGAGGGGGTAAGGGGATTTAATGTGTTTTCTCCTCCTTCTTCTTCTTCTTCTTCTTCTTCTCCCTCCTCCTTCTTCCTCCTTGGACCAGGGTTTTTTTGGGGGACTCCAGGCAGAGCTGCACCAGCAACCCTACTTCATCTTCATCACCATGGATGGGCCATTGGAGCTCCATGATCATCATTTTCCCCATGGGGGAGCTTAAGCACCATTGCTGGATTTTCGGAGCTCCACCGTCGCATTTTAGTACGAAAATTCCCCAGGACTCATTTCTTGGACTTTTGAGCTCATTTTTGGTTCTATGTTTTCACGAGAGGTAAGGCTACAATCTTGGTATTCAACTCTCCCCTCAGATATCATGTTTTTACAGAGTTTTAGGGCCATCTTTGGGACCCTTTGTTTCAGTCTGGATTTTTGGGCAGCCTTTAGTATTTTGGCTCTTCTGAATTGTAGGAGGGGAATTTTTGGATGAATTTTGCGGGGAAATTTCCAGGACTCGAAGATCTACAATATTGGTATGTACCATTTTCCACAGATCTGAGTTTTTATTTGGGTTTATGCATGACCTTTGGAGCACCTTGCTGCATTCGTGTACAGATGGAACTTGGTGGATAGTTCAAAGTATTTATGGGTTTTCTCCTTCATCCGAGCATGAAAATTGGAGTTCTTTAACTCAATTTGTATCTACTCTCGACAAGGAATCCAATGGTACCTCTCTTGCAGGATTTGGAGTACGTTCGGTTAGGTAAAAGTAATGATCTTTTCAAGTGCTATTTTATGGATTACTGCAGTCCCTGTTTTAATTTGGATTTGAGCAATGCTCCTTGGAATGCAGATAACTTTCTGGATACAAGGTCTTTTTCAGAAATTTAAGTTGGGACTTCTTCTTAACTTCAAGGTGAGCAAATTCTCTTTTGCGATCTGTGGATAAATTCCTTTGGAAAAGCCTCTAATTAAGCTTGGAAATGCTAGCAAGTTTATGTTAACAGTTTTTGGGCAGCATTGTGAATTTTGCTTCGTTTGAATGTTAAGGGAAATTAATGGTGGATTTTTGGGGACTTGAAGACATTTGTATGAAAGAGGAGATCTTTGTTTTACTGTTGGAGACTTTATCTTGAGGTATTTGAGGTTGCACATACCTTTTATTTAATCTTGTTGCACTTGCTGAAATTCTGGATTTTGAGTGCGCAGTGTGCATTGTTTCAGTGATTGCGCCCAATCCGTGAGGCGGATTTGGATGATTTTCGCGGCATCGGTCTCCTGGGAGGATAAGGATTACTCACGCCAAATTTCAGCTACAGCGGGCAGCGGATCGTCAAGTTTCAGGTGGGTGGTTGTGCTTTGCCGAAAACATCGATTTACCCACTCGGGCTATTGGTTTCCCTCATGGCATTGTGGTTGATGTTCTCTTCTCCTCGGTATAATATGCTTGGATATCCATGTTTAGATTAAGTTAATTGATTCTCAGTGTATACATGAGTGAATGAATAGTTTGATTGATGTTGTATTATCTCATATGAAGTTGATTATAAGTGATCATCCTTTAACCTATGTTATGTGAGGGTAATTGGGAAATTAATCTTTAGCCTACACTTTGTGATGAATGGTTAACCTAATTATGGTGAATGATGGTGATAGTTATATGTAAATGATTTTAGTTGATTTATGTGAAGGATATGGTTGCTATGTAGGAAGGGATTGTTATGACTTTATGTGAATGTCATATGGCCTAGGTGTGAATGGCTATCCAAGGTAAGTGAGGGTGATCTTATTAAATGATTCTTGACTTATCTACGTGAGAATAATTGACCCGGTAGATTTTCCTTCTACATCTTGTGATATTTACCATAATGGTTGATCCTTAGACTATTTTGCGTGAGATTGTGTATTGTGAATGGTCGGCGATTTAGCCTATGTGGAAATAAATGTTGTTGGTGGATTCTATGTGCATCCTATGTGAGAACAATAAAAGTTGTTGAACCTTAGTCTATTCATTGGTGATAGTGGATTGAATGACCATATTCAAGTAATGTTAAATGATCTTTGGCAAGTCTATATGTGAATGGATGTTTCATTTGAGGGTGGTTAGTGGTTTGTGTGAGAATAACTGACTACATTAATCTTGATCTATCTATGTGAGATTCACTCTTTATGAAAGTAATGATTGTCATTTATCTCCTGATTCATGTTTGGTGCAAAGCATGTTGGATACTATTCTCACTTTATTTCCAAATGTGAAAGGTGCATACTTGTGTAGACTTGATGTATGCTATGTTAACATCCAATCCTTTTATGAGATTGATTATGTAATTTGGATAGCATGCTCTAATAAATGTAAGAACATCGACACCTGTTTACTTTACATCATCTTGGGACATCTTCATGCTTGTATGGTCATCTAGATAGGCCACCTTTTTCTGCTACACTATCATGTTGGACTTGACTTAGGAGAAACCATGCTTTATACTTTTCTCCTTTTCATTTTAGACTCTGGGTATTTGTGGCTCGGGTGCGAGCAGGGAGTTTGGGATAGTGTAGTCAGGTTTCTGGGGATTTGGGACAGGCAGGGCCTGATGGCAGGGATTGCGGCAACCGCGAACTGTGGGCGGTTGACCGGGTTATTATTATTACATCAGATTGGAGGTGAGGGATCGGGCTTCCTTAGTGGATGGTTTTTCCCACTTACTTAGAGTCTTGATCCAGTCCTGCTGATTTATGATACTTATGTTACTGGATACTGAGATACTTTACTCGTGTGGGTCGCTCCCCTCGAGTGCCACTCCGGAGTAGGCTTTAGATCGTGTTGGGTGCCGGTCAGACCGTGTTGGGTTCCGGTCATTTGGACAGTGGAGACACTGAGTTCGTGAGATTGATGACAGAGCAGGCAGTACCAGTGTTTACTGGTGTATTGATTGGGTTTGGTCAGGCAGGCTTTGACTTTCTCAGGCATACTTTTAGCTATTCTTTTAGCTCGACATTTAGAGGCATTTTAGTGGTAGCTCTCTTTTATCAGTATTTCTGTTTATAGCTTACCACCTCTCTTCCTTTCCTTTTTGCCTCTGGTAGACCTTGTGGGTACGTCGGGGTTTGAGGCTTTACCCTCAGGGGGAGGCTACTGGTTTTACTAGTGGTTCTCACCCCCATTGTTGTTTTTCCCCTTTCCTCCCTTTGTTTTGAAGTGTCTGCTGCGGGGTTGCGGATCTTCGGTTGACAGTTCGAGGCGAGGGAGTCGCGAGATAGATCCCTACCAGTGTTGATTTCTACAGTGGGATAGGTGTACCAACCCGGATTGTGGGTTTCACTGTACTCAGTTGTATTTTATTATTTTAGTTATCTCCCTTTTTGGATTTATAGATGTTGTATAGGTGGCTTTTACTTGTATTACAGTTTCGGTGGATCAGATTATTGTATTATTATTTTTGGGAGATTGATATTGTACTTTTATTTTTCAGTTGTACAGTGATTCAGGTTTTTATTACAGCAGTTTTTCTTCAGCTCTGATATCTGTTTAGTCGTTAGATGGTACTTTGCAGGTTGGACGCTTCGCTTATGCGGGGTTCCGCATAGGTGGCGGATCTGTTGGCGAGCCCGGGTCACAGTTTTGACCCCCGGGGCGTGACACCCGGGACCCTTACAACCGGTAAATCAAATCCCCCATGCTCGACAAGGGTGCTAGCTCCAGATGGTCACTTCATCTAATTCCCGGGGATCCACACAAAGCCGAAGTGAACCAACCTTCCACAACTCGAATAGCACCGGCGCCCCCAAAGGCGACACACTAGGTCTGACAAAATTCCCTATCCATCGAATCCCGGAGTTGTGTCCTCGACTCCCAAACTAGTGACATGCTAGGCAACTCTGATAGGAGAACAGCCGGGAACTCACAATCCAAAGGGGGTATCCCCGAGTCCCAGCGCCGCCGTAGGTCCCTCAACCACACCAGCCAAAAGTCTACTCATCCACTGCGAAACATCCGCCTCGCTCCCGAAGTCAAAACTATAGAGGCGAAGATAACCCTCAAGCAACCCAGGTACACTAATACCTCCTGGCCTGGCTCCCCGAGAAACTGTCCTCCATCACCCGGCGCCAAGCGCCTCAATCAGAACTCGCCTCAGGCGGTAGATTCCAATCCAAAGGAACTACAATGCCACGCTCCATACCCGGCGCCTACTCCAATGAGGCGTCCCAAATCCGTACTGGAGGGACCCAATGACTTAAAAGGTATCTTGGCGCAATCCACTCTCAGACACTCATATCCTATGCGCCCCGTCCCTCTATACATGGAGCGTGCAGTTCAGCAACTGCGTTAACTCTTGCCATAAAAGGCCTCCAAGTACTCTCTATCCCCCACCGAACAAGACCCTGCCTCCAAGGGCTCCATACTCAATCCCACGAATCGGAATGACTCATCCGCCAAAACTGGCTCACTCGATCATCGCAATCCCACAGCTTACCCGCTGTCAACTATCCACCCTGCCTCGGTGCCCCAACACTAAACGTCGGCACGGAGGGGGCTACTCGCTACTCCGACAACTGTGCCACTGCGCTGATCCGACAACTGTGCCACTGCGCTGATCCGACAACTATGCCACTGCGCTGATCCGACAACTGTGTCACTCGTCCGACAACTGTGCCACTGCGCTGATCCGACAACTGTGTCACCGCTCCGCTTATCTGCCTACAACACACCTACCCTTCGGGTCCGGAGCTCTCAGACTCCAATCTGGGTATCCGGCCCGAAACAACCAGCTCAGACCCAACTGCCGCACCAAGGTGCACCCGGGTCAGGGCCCAACGTCGGGGAGACACCGCTCACCACGACAAAACCGCAAATCAGCACACCCCAAAACACTCGACCCAATCTAGCGAAAGTCAAAGACATCCCTCTATTTTTGTAACTTTATGTTGTCTGCAGCCAACATAACTGTCCCACAAAAATAGGATATGTCGATCCCTCTTCACTCACAGGAAGAGTCAAACAATTAAATCATCGACTTTCGCAAAATGTCGCGTCTCTCACGCACTAACATCCTAGGGTCCGCCGAAAAGCCTAGGGTTTCCTAAGTCCCAAATGACCTATCCCTAAGCTCTGATACCACCTAATCTGTCACGCCCCGGGTGTAAACCAGAACCCGGGCCCGTCTACAGATCCGCCGTGCACACGGTATTTCCCGCGTACACGAAGCGCCAAACCTGCTCAGGTATAGGAAGATAATAATAAAAGAGCAATAAAAACAGAGCTGAACTAAAATCTAATACATCTCAGACTGAAGCTGGAAATAAAAATACAATACATCTGTATAATGATACATCAGTCTCTCCCAGCTCACCAAAATAAATACAACCTGCTGGCAAAAGCCAGCCCCAAATGTAAAAGTACAACCGTCTGAGGAAACCTGGGTATACCAACAGTCAGCTAACCCGCTCATCCTGCCTCGAGATCTATCTACTCAGCCGCCCTCTCTCCTCGACCCGCCGCTGAAAGCCCAGCAGCACCCGCAGAAGATACTGCAAAACAAGGAAGAAGAAAAGAGGAAAGAAGAATGGGTGTGGGAACTACTAGTAAACCAGTAGCCTCCGCGAGTGGTAAAACCTCAAATTCTGACACACCCACTAGGTCTACCAGAGGCAAAAAGGAAAGAAGAGTGGTAAGAAATGAAACCGCTGAAAAGGGAAATCTACCACTACTATGCCTCTAAAATACAGTCCTAGACTGGAATAACCATATGCAACAATAACCAACCGTCCCAGATGAACCCAATCTGTACCGGCCCCTCATCATCGGGCAAGTAAGCCGCGCTGATGTGATAGCAAAGTTCCTGCTGCCGCCCTCATCATCGGGCAAATAAGCCGCGCCGATGTGATAGCAAAACTGTCCATAACTGTTTGGCCCCGGCCTCCGAGGGGATCTCGAGGGAGCGACCCACACGAGGAAGACAGATCACCGGGCATACCCGCGCCGGTGTGATAAGTAACAAAAGCAGGTTGGATCACAACTATAAAGCCCCAGTGGAACACAACCCTCACTAAAAGAAAACTGATTCCCAATCAGATGCAAAAGTAACCATCCGGTCAATCGCCCAATATCCGCGATTGCCGCAATACCCACAATCCACGACCAGGTCTAACAACCGACCTCCGGTCAACCGCCCAATACCGCGGTCGCCGGAATAGCCCACAATCACAATCATGTCCCACATCCGACATCTGGTCAACCGCCTACTATCCGCGTTGCCACAAAACCCTCTAGTCCATAATCATGCCCTATCACCGATGTCCTATAACCGACATCCGGTCAACCGCCCAATATCCGCGGTCGCCGCCAAAACCCATACTCCATAATCCAGGCCCGGCTACCCTATCCCTAACCCCTGCTCAACCCGAGCAACAAGAACCACCTGACTACCGAAAAGGAAAAAGAAACAAACAAGGTTTCTCCTAAGTCAAGTTCCAGCATGAAAGTGTAGCGATAAAAGATGGCCTATCTAGATGTCCATACAAGCATGCAAGTGTTCTCAACGAAATAAAGGAACAGGTGACCAATAGTGGTTCCACATGTGTAACAATTATAGCTCCACATAGATATAACCATCATGCTAAAACGTTATCCACCACACATGTCTATATCCATGTTCCATAATAAAGCATTACTATCCACCTATGCATGTCCATAAAATCCTCAAGTAATACCACTAGCAGGATAATCATATAGTCCCAATTAAATGTTCCATTCCACATGCAAGGTTAAGTGCTAACATAGCAATCCATACAATCATGTATAAGTCCCAACCACTATCAGATTTCCACAAGCTTGCAAGCCCCATTTTACAATTATCAACCATGGATGTCCAAGAGGATCTCTCTAATACTCCTAGTGGGTAAGCCAGAAAAGAGGGATAAAGCAACCCCCACAGGACACGCGCAATCCTCAGCTGTAAAACCTCCTCGCTGTCCAATATCCCCTTTTCACGCCAAAGCTCAAACAGATAAACCGCCGCGATCGCTGTTCACAAAATACCCCAAAACATACACACAAAAGACACAAGTATCCGAACATGTTGTCCAGAATTCGGTCTAAATAGATGCCCTGTTTTTACCTGCGAGAAGTGCCCGGAAAATTCCAAGAAAAATACTGTCACGATCCTCGCCGACGAACCCGTCGAACGGACTACCTGCACGCTCAATCCGAGTTTCCTAAATGGAAACAAATCCGACAAGGGAACCACCCCGAAATAAACATAATAGCAAAATCGTATCACAAGTTTCTGCAAACAGACTTTCACCTCGGGAAAAATTCATAAAATTCCAAGAAAATTTGGGATATTCTCGGATGTGTAGATGCAAAACGCCTTTTGAATCACCCCATCCGATCCTGTGCGCAAAGATATGGCCGAAATACCACAGGGTTGTCCAAAACTCCGCCAAGACAAAGGGTCAAATGGAAGCTCGGGGAACTCCAAGATAAATCGAGTGAGGAGGACTCAAAACACGAAGATCAAAGCCTAACCGTGTGAGTCCAACGGCGCAAGAAGCGCCTCAATCGGAGGTCGAGTAAGCCGGGGGAGTCCTCGCACCAAAATGCGACGAAGAAGATCACAAACGAACGAAGCGTCGTGCCGCGCCGTAAAAATGCAAACCTCGGGATGCGTGCCGTAGAAAAATCCTGGAATCTGCAGATGGATCCGGCTCTGGGAGAGAAGGATCTCGTGAGGTGGCCTGTGAAAAGGAGGCGAACAGGGAAGGAGCTTTCTGCAGGTTAACTCGGCTTTATATAAGGCTGAAGAAAACATTCGGATAATTACGCTGGTCCTCACTTACGGGCGCTGGGAGAATTCGGGCTGCTACAGTGTTGGGCCCGGCCCAACACTGTGCGGACCCGAAACTCCCTCGGCCTCCACGCTCCCCGCAACAGGGACAGCCGCGCGGCACCACTGGCGACGCGTGGACCAACGCGGGCGAAGCACGTGGCGGCCCGACGCGCGGGAAAACCCGGTACAGCGCGCCCACGTGCCGCCTGCGCCCGCCGCCTGGCACCCTGCCAGGGCGAATCCCGAGGCGCCACTCCAGCTCCGTGGACCGGGCACACGTGGGACCGGCCAACCACCGATCGCCACGTGGCCCCGCCCGGTCCACCGTACACCCCGCGTCACCCGTGAACCGCGCCCACAGAGCCACCCAACAACGTGCTGCCACGCGTCCGCTTCCGGCGCACACATGGACGTGGACCGCGCGCCTGCCCACGCACCCGCGCGCCGCCCGCGCGCTGCCAGCGGCCGCTCCGCGCTGCCCAGCCATCCGCCGCGCCGACGCCGACGCCCGCGCCGCCGCCGCCGGCCG
>CM055077.1:20326317-20356631 GCA_029204045.2 Tillandsia leiboldiana
AAAGCATCACTGTATCGAGTATCTCTGTAACCACTGTCTCATAATAGCAGGACTGGATCAAGACTATGATCAAGTGGGAAACTCCGTCCACTAACAAAAACCCCGATCTGATGCAATAGTACTCAAAAAGTGGGAACCACCAATCCACTAGAACAGATTTGATACCCAATCTGATGCAATAGTCAACATCCGGTCAACCGCCCAAAGTCCGCGGCTCACCGCAATAACCCACAACCCACAATTGGGTAAATTAATCAAGATCCGGTCAACCGCCTACTGTCCGCGGTTGCCGCAATAACCCACAATCCACAATTGGGTAAATTAATCAAGCACACCCCTGTCTCCTGACCCTAAGGTCCCAGCTACACTATCCCAAACTCTCTGCTCGAACCCGAGCAACATGACTCGAAAGTCTAAATAAAAAAGGAGGAGAAAGAAAGCAAACATGGTTTCTCCTAAGTCAAATTCCAATATGTAGTGCAGCAGTAAAGATGGCCTAACTATATGTCCATACACATATGTCCATACAAGCATGCATTTGTTCTCAAGAAGAATAAAGAAAATAACCTCATTGCCAAAATTATCAATGACCATACCTGTCCATAATTCTCAATCCATAATGGCTCCTCAGAGTAGAACCTGCACATACTACATAATCCTATCCCAATGCATAAACCATCCTCATAAAAGGTTATGTGCTAATATGGCATGATAATTAATCATATAGGGTATCCTTGCCTTAGATAAGCTTCCACTAATCATCAACATGACTATTTGATTAATACCATTGTCATACGTGAATAATTCACTTGCAATTTCCATAAAATTCCTCATTGTTAAACTTACCGATCAATCCCAGCTATATGTACCATTCACCTGCATGCAATGCTAGCATATGAAAATTTAGAGAACCGTCCACCGGTTCCGGGAATAAGGCACCCACCTGAAAAGCGGACTGTCCAAAGCCCAACAGTTGAAAAACACCAAATAACTCCCAATCCCTTGCTCGAATAAGTTCAGCCACACCCGTAACACTCCTGGCACAATACAAAGTCCACTAATTACACTAGGCTCCCAATTATAGCACTTAAAACCACATACAACCTCGAATTCTGAACTGTTAAATTATCACCTACAGATAGTGCCCATAAAATTCCAATAAAAATATCACAGCAATCCTTGCGTCGATAGCTTCGAAACGGTACCTTGCACGCCCAAATCGGAGTTCGGTAAGTCAAGATAAAAATTCGGCAAGGGGGTACACTCATACAAAATCTGAGTTAAAACTGTACACTGTTCACTGAGAAAACAGTAATTTTCACCTCTGATGAAATCTCAGAAAAATCCAAGAAAAATACGAGCGCGTTTCCTTGCGATCTGTAGATGAAAAAGTTGTATAAGCTCGTTTTCCGGCTGACGCTTGTGCGCAAAGATATGGCCAAAACACCTCGATGCTGTCCCACAAGCCAACAGAAAATGGGTCACAGTGTTGCCTCAGGATCCGTGCCAAAAACTCGCAACAGGAAAGCGCGATCAATATGAAAGATGAAGCCCTACCTCTTAGGAGTCTGTCGGCGTAAGAATCACAGAAAAAGGAGCTCGGGGTAGTCCAGTGGAGCCAAACACTGTCGCTGCGCCGAAGAAGAACACTAGAAAGCAACATCGCGCCGCACCGTAAAATCCAGAACCTCGGGATGCGTGCTCCTAAATCGTAGAACTTGGCAGGAAGATCAAGCACAAAGAGGTGAAAAACTTTGCTTGAGGGGGCTCGGGCAGAGAGTGAGAGGGTTGAGAGAAAAAGGCAAAGGAAGGGGGCTCGGGTTGCCTTTAAATAGGCTGAGGAAACAATTGGGATAATTCCCAATAAGTCCCGAGTTTCGGGCGCCCGGAAATTTCCGGGCGTGCACAGTGCGGCCCGGCCCACAACTTTCGGGCGCGCACAGTGCGGCCCGGTCCACCACACAGTCCAGCCCATTACTCCCCTGGGCCCCCACTGCACCCGGTGCACCTGCACCAGCGAATGGCGACGCGAACCGTGGCCCGGCAACCCGTGCACCACGCACGTCGCGCCGTGGACCGCGCACGTCGCGGCTGACCCGGGCCGTACGGCCACCTGCCCCGCCGTACGGCCACCTGCCCCCGGCCACCCACTCCACCGGTTGCGTGGACCGGGAGCACAGCACCGAACCAATAACCTCACGCCACGTGTCCACCCGGTCCACCGTGCACCCTGACCAAATTCCGTGGACCGCGTCTGCAGCACCAGCCAACCGCAAAGCGCCACGTGGCCCGCCCCCCCGGCGCACGACCTCCGCGGTGGACCGCGCGCCTGCCCGCGCTCCCGGGCGCCTGCCCGCCGCCCTGCCCGCGGCCCTGTGCCGCCGCCTGCCGCCTGCCCGAGGCGGCGCCGCCGCCCGCCGGCGCTGCCCGCCGCCGCCGGCGATCGCCGGAAACACTGTTCCGGCGTGAACAGTAACCGCAGCCCAAAAACAGTAAGTAAATAGCCCATCTTGACCGTTTTCCCCCCCCGCGCGCTGATTCCAAAAACGACGTCCATTTCGCCAAAATCCGCCTCTAAAATTTGCCGGAGGCTCCCGGAAAGGTAATTTTAATCCGAATTCCGCGCCGAGCCAAAATTTGATATCCACTCCTCGCGTAAACTGTTCTAAACATCCGATGGGGTCCCCCGATTACCTACGAGATCCATTTTAAGCCCTGAGTCCATCACTTGTGTCCAAACTGGCGCGCGAACACCGCCGACATGCCACGTAGGCTTCCAGAGCTGCTGGTCACACTGTAGAAGCCCTGCAAAGATCCGGGTCACCACATCCTCCCCCACTAGAAGAAAGTTTCGTCCACGAAACTAAGGCAACTCCCAAGGAGTCCCAGAAACCAGGGGTCAATACTCAACACCGCCGTCTCCAGCCCCCAAGTCACCTAACACTCCCCGTGATTACTCCTCAGCAACAACAACAGCAACAACCAGTACGGCATAGCCCGATTGCGCAATTCCCTCACCTCACGAGTCGGAATTCGCAACGGCGTCCCTCGTACTCCAAACTCTCACAGACCCCAAAAGGAACGAGTCAAACACGGGCGAGGGGTCCAAAACATGACACTCCAGAGCTGAGACGCAGAAAAACCCCAAAAACTCCAACAAAAGGCGGGGGAAAAAAGGAACAAACAGCCTGAGTAACACGCTCTAAAATCACTCTCAAGAGCCAGCTCAACCAAAGCGACCCGAATCACATCCACACAAACACCTGCACAGAAAAGGGGCCCAAACAAGCAGGGGTTCACACTCGGTCGCCCTCAAAACTCAACCACCTAAGTGGATTGCTCAGCCGCAGCCTTTCATCAAAAGGGATCCTCAGGGACACAACTCAAACCCTGCACACAAGGATGGCCCCACACAGTGCCAGCTATGGAACCGTCAAACTCGACTCCCAAATAGCTCTTCTGCTCCAGGCATCCGCCACCACAGTGGCTCTGTCGGGGTGATACTGGACGCTCACAAAATCCAATGGTGGCTCTACAGCCACTACGGGAGGTATCACAATAACTCACAAATCCATCTCCCACCACTGACTAGGTTAGAATCGGCGCTGGTACCAATCTCATCACCCGGTCATCAAGCTCTGCTGGCACTATCCAGTCCAAAACTCCTCACCCCAACAATGACCGTCGATCTCGGCCAGTCTTAAATAGCATCCACTTTGGCCGAATTCCCACCGCCGCCCCTTCGGCTAGAAGAAGTAATCTAGGAAGATATGCTCTCGAAGCTAAAACTTGCACCACAACGACATGGCAAAAAGCTTCTTCCCCACAGACCTTGCCACACCATATACAAATGCTGCACAAGCTCTAAACACTCAGGGAGGGGGGTAAAACCAAAATATTCCTGGAGGATGCCGCTATCAAACCATTCAAGGCCAACTGAAACACAGAATTCCTCAATCTAGAGGCAACAGGGCATTAGTCAATCCATTGGCTTCACTGTACTCGTAATGCTCCTACTGTGTCCTGAACACCATCTAGACAATGCCCTCAGCTGAAATTCCAACTTGGCGCAGGCATCAAACAATAACTGCCGGAATATAGCTCCTTCAAAAGGTTCTAAATAATACCTGGACCTGCCTGGACTCCAATCCCAAAGGCTCTCACCGTCGTGTATCAACGACGTGGCACTAGGTCAAACAGACCCTCTATCCAACAGATCCCTGCACCGGTGCGATCAAATCTCCCAGCTCTTACCGATAATCCAAGTGGTGCTATTGAGGTTGGCGCGGTTTCCAGAACCACGTCAACCGCAATCAAAATCCCTAACAGGCGGCATAATCATCAACTCGAGTGGACTCACACCCGGGATTTCGCAGCAATAGAAATATCCTTTGGTCCCGGCGCCACCATAAGCTCCTCTCACACAGTCGCTAAACCCTGTGTGCTCGAACAATCTCCCCATAACAAGCCTCATTGTCTGCCTCGCAAAAGTCACAATCAGCACCCTCTCTGCACTTAACCATCCAGTGGTGCCGTGCCAACCAACCCAAGCACTGGGTCAAAACATCGAACAGCCACCCATAACAAGAGGTTTGCTGGTATAACTCATGGTCTCAATGACACTGAACAAAACCCACAAGCCTCCTTCACATGCATAAAACCGATGATGTTCTGTACCTCTAGTGCACGTGGTAATAACTCTGCCTTTAGTCCATGCCGGAAGGCGAGGTGCACTAACTCCGACTGCTGTGATGGAATCACACCTGCAACAACCCGATCCACTGCCGTGGCGCCCTCCAACCAGGCGGCACAAGCTCATCCACGCGATGCAAGCGGTTGTCGCTTAGTCCATCAGAAAATATCCCATCAATCACAAGGGAGCACGACCTCTGTCTCTGCTCACGCTGAGGCAACAGATACGATCCTCCGCAGACAACAAAACCACGCTACCGTTGCGCTACTCTGATATAGACACTGATACAGCTATCGGGGTCCGCCCGATCCCCAACATCTCAGAAGTCAATCATTGCAACCGTCATAAGACAAAACACCATTAATCCATGCAATTCCCTATACACTTATCCTTGCTAAGCTCACCCCTCAATCCCATATGATACAATCAAAATAAGCAAGTTATAAATCACAAAGGGTAGAATTCCCTTGGGTAAGCTTTGCATTAACCATCCACAAGGATATCCACCACCCAGGAAAGCAAAACGAAAATGCCTCTGCCTGCCGATCTGTCCTCCATCACCTAGCGCCAAGCGCCTCCCTCCAGAACTCGCCTCTAGCGGCAGATCCCCATCCAAGGAACTGCAGTATCCAGCTCCAAACACAATGCCTACACCGACGAGGCATCCACAGTCCAAAACCCGAACATGAGGGACCGAAAAGAAACTAAAGAGTATCCTGGCGCAATCCACTCCCAATCTCACTTATCCTATGTGCCTCGTCCCTCGAAACCTGGAGCACCGGTTCAACAACTGCAAAAACTCTCTAGCACAGGGAGGCTCTCAATTGATCACTCCATCACCCCCAACCACGACTCTGCCTCCAAAGGCTCCAAGCTCAATCTTACGAGTCGGGGTGGTTCATCTGCCAAATCTGGCTCACTAAATCAAACATGCCCCACAGCTCCTCTGCTGTCAACCATCCACCCTACCTCAGTGCCTTGGCACTAAACATTGGCACGGAGGGGGCCACTCGCTCTATTGGCACTACAGAAATCCCTGCCGCTGAGGGTACTACATCCTGGTGGTCTCAAAAGAAAAGTACTGTCGGGCTGCCCACTGCTCTGACAACTGCGTCACCAAACTAGCTGCTCACTCTGCCGCTGGTATGCCTCTGACAATCCTGTCATCTGGGTCCGGAGTTCTCTGACCTCAATCCGGGTATCCGGCCCAAAACCAACCGCTCAAGCTCAACTGCCATGACAGGACGCACAAGGGTCCCAAACCCAGCGTCGGGGAGACACCGCTCGCCACGACGAAACCACAAATCAGCACACCACAACGCTCGACCCAATCCAGCGAAAGTCGAGAGCATGTCACCCATTCCATAGCGTTATGTTGTCTGCAGCCAACATAACTACTTAGGAGAATAAACATGCCAATCACTCATCCCGTCCCTCGGGAGAGGTGCAAAACTCAATCAGGACTCTCGCTACAAATCACGACTCTCACGAAGTCATCCTAGGGTCCAACCACAAGCCTAGGGTTTCCTAAGTCCCAACTGACCTATCCCTAAG
Source organism: Tillandsia leiboldiana (assembly GCA_029204045.2). Lineage (NCBI taxonomy): Eukaryota > Viridiplantae > Streptophyta > Magnoliopsida > Poales > Bromeliaceae > Tillandsia > Tillandsia leiboldiana. The sequence goes on from CM055077.1 coordinate 20,332,565, forward strand.
CTCTGATACCAACTAATCTGTCACGCCCCGGGGTCGAAACTGCGACCCGGGCTCGCCAACAGATCCGCCACCTATGCCAAACCCGCATAGGCGAAGCGTCCTACCTGCAAAAAGAACTACAGCTAACAGATATCAGAGCTAAAAGATAAGACTGCTGTAGAATAAAATCAACCACTGTACAACTGAAGATAAAACAACAAGGTCCATCTCCCAAAAATGATAAACATACATTAACCTCGAGTACAAAACTCATAGCTCAACAGGGAGATATCTCAAATAAAACATCAGTGTACAAGCTCTCAATACATCATATCCTCACTACATCAGTCTCTCAAAAGAGGAAATAAATACCAATCTACCGACTATACTGAAGATCTCCTCCAAAGGGGGGGTACCGCTACTCTCCAAAGATGGGTCTGGATCTAGCCCGCTACTCCCTCACCCCGCACAGCAACCACAGAACGGCAACACCCGTCAAGACTCTGCAAAACAAAGAGGAGAAAGGACAAAGGGGGGGAAAACCCCCAACGGGCGTGAGAACTACGCAATAAGGGAGTTCTCAGTGGGTATCGCCACTAGGCCCGACGATCTGCCCACCAAGACTACTAGAGGCAAAAGATAACCGATGCAGTAAAACTGAAAGAAGAAGCTGGAAACACTCTACAGCTACCATGCCTCTATCCAAATGCTCAAACGGGGAAACTCTGATGAAGATAAGCAACACTCGCACACGAGGTGTTCAACAGACCCAATCGAGCTGACTGCCACATCGGGTCCAGTCAAACCTGCGCCCACCTACAACCACCTCCCGCTGACGGGCAGGAATTACGTAGGGCGTCCAAATGGACTAACTCGCTATTGAGTAGTGGCTCATGCAGGCTATAGTCATAATCCATGCTCTCTCTCTCAGAACGGATAGACTCAAGATGCTCAACCTCTCACCCAATGGTCACAAAGAACTCACAACGACCACGGGACCACCGGCAAACCCCGACGGTTCCCAACAATACTAGCACTGGTCTAAACACAGCTACTAGACTCCACTCGGTCCCCCAGGCACGAGTGTAACAAAAAGTATCTGCCTGAATAAACCCAATCGATAGACCAGTAATCACTGGTACTGCCTGCTCTGCTGCGACGGGTATGCCAGCCTACGCATAACACCGAAGCACAAGGAGTCCCCAGGACTCAAGAACCCTGCCTGGTGCCCGGCGCTCACACCGTGGAAAGCCTACTCCGGAGTGGCACTCGAGGGGAGCGACCCACACGAGTAAAGTATCACTGTATCAAGCATCACTGTATCGAGTATCTCTGTAACCACTGTCTCATAATAGCAGGACTGGATCAAGACTATGATCAAAGTGGGAAACTCCGTCCACTAACAAAACCCCGATCTGATGCAATAGTACTCAAAAAGTGGGAACCACCATCCACTAGAACAGATCTGATACCCAATCTGATGCAATAGTCAACATCCGGTCAACCGCCCAAAGTCCGCGGTCACCGCAATAACCCACAACCCACAATTGGGTAAATTAATCAAGATCCGGTCAACCGCCTACTGTCCGCGGTTGCCGCAATAACCCACAATCCACAATTGGGTAAATTAATCAAGCACACCCTGTCTCTGACCCTAAGGTCCCAGCTACACTATCCCAAACCTCTGCTCGAACCCGAGCAACATGACTCGAAAGTCTAAATAAAAAGGAGAAAGAAAGCAAACATGGTTTCTCCTAAGTCAAATTCCAATATGTAGTGCAGCAGTAAAAGATGGCCTAACTATATGTCCATACACATATGTCCATACAAGCATGCATTTGTTCTCAAGAAGAATAAAGAAAATAAACCTCATGCCAAAATTATCAATGACCATACCTGTCCATAATTCTCAATCCATAATGGCTCCTCAGAGTAGAACCTGCACATAACTACATAATCCTATCCCAATGCATAAACCATCCTCATAAAAGGTTATGTGCTAATATGGCATGATAATTAATCATATAGGGTATCCTTGCCTTAGATAAGCTTCCACTAATCATCAACATGACTATTTGATTAATACCATTGTCATACTGTGAATAATTCACTTGCAATTTCCATAAAATCCTCATTGTTAAACTTACCGATCAATCCCAGCTATTGTACCATTCACCTGCATGCAATGCTAGCATATGAAAATTTAGAGAACCGTCCACCGGTTCCGGGAATAAGGCACCCACCTGAAAAGCGGACTGTCCAAAGCCCAACAGCTGAAAACACCAAATAACTCCAATCCCTTGCTCCAATAAGTTCAGCACACCCGTAACACTCCTGGCACAATACAAAGTCCACTAATTACACTAGGCTCCCAATTATAGCACTTAAAACCACATACAACCTCGAATTCTGAACTGTTAAATTATCACCTGCAGATAGTGCCCAGAAAATTCCAATAAAAATATCACAGCAATCCTTGCGTCGATAGCTTCGAAACGGTACCTTGCACGCCCAAATCGGAGTTCGGTAAGTCAAGATAAAAATTCGGCAAGGGGGTACACTCATACAAAAATCTGAGTTAAAACTGTACACTGTTCACTGAGAAAACAGTAATTTTCACCTCTGATGAAATCTCAGAAAAATCCAAGAAAAATACGAGCGCGTTCCTTGCGATCTGTAGATGAAAAAGTTGTATAAGCTCGTTTCCGGCTGACGCTTGTGCGCAAAGATATGGCCAAAACACCTCGATGCTGTCCCACAAAGCCAAACAGAAAATGGGTCACAGTGTTGCCTCGGGATCCGTGCCAAAAACTCGCAACAGGAAAGCACGATCAATATGAAAGATGAAGCCCTACCTCTTAGGAGTCTGTCGGCGCAAGAATCACAGAAAAAGGAGCTCGGGGTAGTCCAGGGGAGCCAAAACACTGTCGCTGCGCCGAAGAAGAACACTAGAAAGCAACATCGCGCCGCACCGTAAAATCCAGAACCTCGGGATGCGTGCTCCTAAAATCGTAGAACTTGTCAGGAAGATCAAGCACAAAGAGGTGAAAAACTTTGCTTGAGGGGGCTCGGGCAGAGAGTGAGAGGGTTGAGAGAAAAAGGCAAAGGAAGGGGGCTCGGGTTGCCTTTAAATAGGCTGAGGAAACAATTGGGATAATTCCCAATAAGTCCCGAGTTTCGGGCGCCCGGAAATTTCCGGGCGCGCACAGTGCGGCCCGGCCCACAACTTTCGGGCGCGCACAGTGCGGCCCGGTCCACCACACAGTCCAGCCCATTACTCCCCTGGGCCCCCACTGCACCCGGTGCACCTGCACCAGCGAATGGCGACGCGACACGTGGCCCGGCAACCCGTGCACCACGCACGTCGCGCCGTGGACCGCGCACGTCGCGGCTGACCCGGGCCGTACGGCCACCTGCCCCGCCGTACGGCCACCTGCCCCCCGGCCACCCACTCCACCGGTTGCGTGGACCGGGAGCACAGCACCGAACCAATAACCTCACGCCACGTGTCCACCCGGTCCACCGTGCACCCTGACCAAATTCCGTGGACCGCGTCTGCAGCACCAGCCAACCGCAAAGCGCCACGTGGCCCGCCCCCCGGCGCACGACCTCCGCGGTGGACCGCGCGCCTGCCCGCGCCCTGCCCGCGCCCTGTGCCGCCGCCTGCCGCCTGCCCGAGGCGGCGCCGCCGCCCGCCGGCGCTGCCCGCCGCCGCCGGCGATCGCCGGAAACACTGTTCCGGCATGAACAGTAACCGCAGCCCAAAAACAGTAAGTAAATAGCCCATCTTGACCGTTTTCGCGCGCTGATTCCAAAAACGACGTCCATTTCGCCAAAATCCGCCTCTAAAATTTGCCGGAGGCTCCCGGAAAGGTAATTTTAATCCGAATTCCGCGCCGAGCCAAAATTTGATATCCACTCCTCGCGTAAACTGTTCTAAACATCCGATGGGGTCCCCCGATTACCTACGAGATCCATTTTAAGCCCTGAGTCCATCACTTGTGTCCAAACTGGCGCGCGAACACCGCCGACATGCCACGTAGGCTTCCAGAAGCTGCTGGTCACACTGTAGAAGCCCTGCAAAGATCCGGGTCACCACAACATGTTTTTCAATGCTCTTCGTTTTTATACTTTGTTTTTGAACAAAAGGGTTTTTACTGAACAAGTGCATTGAATAAAAAGGGCTTCACGTTTATTCACTCCAAATTAATTTTATTTGGATTATCAACTTTACTCCATAATCATAATCTTGAAGATACTTCATTATAGGAGTTTTTGATATTATAAGCATCAAATTTTAGAAATCATGTGTGATCTTTAGATGCTTAATCTATCTCGGTTGTGTGAATTCATTGTGATAAACGTGAGACAACCGATAGACTAAAATTTGGGATTTAATTCTTTCACGTAAGAGATTGCATTCTTACAAGGGTAATGAAATGATTTGCAAAAGATGTGGAAAGAGTTACATCCGAAATGAGTGTGAAAACTACCACCACATGTTGGAAAGAGCTGCCACCCCGGTCGTCCGGTCTGTGTGTAAAGCTACCACATGTTATGGATGCTTGAAAATTATTTATGAAATTTTGTTTAGTTGAAGCATTCGGAGATTTAAATTTAAAGCTCTTATTTTGAACAATCTCCTGGTTGGTATAAGGTGGGATAGTTGAAAGATGCTCAAATAGCCACCCTTAGGTATTTTAGTGCTTATCTCAAATTTGAAAGGGTAAAATTCAAAATTGATGTCATTTGGGAATCTCTGTAAGTCATCTTTGTAAATCCGTTACATCTTGATAGACTTTGGATCTCAAGACTATTTTTGATGACTTGTGTTTGACGAATATAACATGAAAAACTGTTTATAATGTTTTATCTTTGTTTTTCATGATTTAGGAGTAAATCTTTTTAATTTTGTGAAATTAATTGGATTGAATGGCATCTGTGTGAATTCATTGTTTAAAGCACTTAAATTGATTTCTTGATGGAATACAAATCGATATTTGAAAAGATTCCAAAATCTGGATTTGTTTCAAGAAATTATTTGATTTCTGGTACCGGTACGCAATCTGCATTTTTTTGTTATATACCAGAACTGAGCTTTTATCTCTCTTTCTCTATGAACTAATGTTGTTAGTGATTTCCTTTTGTCTAGTATGCTCACTGTTTGACAATTTGTGACAAAAAGGGGGAGAACAGAAAATAATAATCGTATCACAAAGGGGGAGAACATAAATGCTCAAGACAGGGGGAGAACATGGAGAACATGGAGAACATGTTAGAGATGCTCTTGATAGGGGAAGATAAAGAAAAGGTTGAAAGAGCCGGAAAAACAAAAGAACCAAAAGGACGAATCAAATGTAGGATTTTAATTTCTAACGACTAACGTTTGATTTTGTTTGGAGTTTTGTTTTGCAGGAATTACATCACTTTAAGACTCCAAGTCCTAAGTCATAGAGTATGTTCTAGGACTGTTTGGTTCAAATGTAATTTTGTATTTATTGGATCTTTCACGCAAAGAAAATCAATGTTTTGGTGATAACATTGAATTTCGACTTTTTGGTTTAAGATGAGTGACTTGAGCGCTTTTATGTATTTTTGGGTTTTGTCACGAAATTGCCAAAGGGGGAGATTGTTACGGCTTTTTGGTGTTGGCATATTTCGTGAGTCAAGTCAGTGAGTTGAGTCGGAGTCTTAAAGGGATCAAATTGTCAATCAGCAATCAAAGACTTAGAGAAGATTCAACAAGAGCTCAAGTTGACACTCAGTGTCTTGAGTCTTGAAGATTGAAGTTGAAGAATTGTGGATCAGTTACATCAATCTCAAGAAGAAAGTATTCAAAAGGATCAGGTATGGTTAACTAAATAATTTTGGTGATCCGAATACTTTCTTATAGTGTAGAAACACTTGGATGAATTTTTAATTGCATAAAAATCAAAAACTGGACATGGGGCATGTTCAGGATCCGGATCAGATGATCCAATCCGGATCCCGAAGGGTATTAGTTCATGTGCAAATCCAATCCGGATCCAAGCCTATTCTGATCCGGATCCCGAACATTGGATGTTGCTGAAATTCATGAACAATCCGGATCGGGAAGTTCAATCCGGATCCCGAACCCTTGGTTTTCTGGAATTGTCTATCACGCTACGACGATCCGGATCGCAGTAAATCCGATCCAGATCGCCGTCGTAAAAAACTCCAGAAAAGGTAGTTTTTGATGCTGATCTCTTTCCAAAGGTTTCTAAACTATAAATAGACACTTAGGGTTTCTCAAGAACGTGGGTTCTCTACCGATTAATTAATTAAACACCTGAGAGCAACCCTAGAGGCTAGGTTTTTATCGTTCTTCTTTATAGCCTCTTTTAGGTCAATTCGACGGTTCTTTCAAGAACATATCTTTTGTCGAATTGATCTAATCTTTGCTTAGAGATTTTTTCTACGGTTCCTCAATGAGAATCTAAGCAAAGGATCACCATCGAAGTCAATATTCTTATCGACTGAGTTTGCGTCGTGGATTCGACGTGGCATCGTGGATTCGGTGTGCTAAAGGCATTTCGTGGATTCGAAACGTGTGCTCGTGGATTCGAGTGGCGTTCGTGGATTCGAACGTGTGAAGTGGACGTGCAATCGGTGGAGCGCGAGGTCCGAAGAAATTGAAGGAGGGGTTAAATCCGTGGAGACGGTAATCACCTTGTTATTCTTCTTTTCTTAGTGGATTGTTATTGCGTGGACATCCAACCGGTCAGCGCAAGGTCCGAAGAAGCTGAAGGAGGGGTTGAGTCCGTGGAGTCGGTAATCACCTTGTTATTCTTCTATTCTTAGTGGATTGGTATTGCGTGTTGGTCCCGTGGTTTTTCTCCTGGATTGGAGTTTCCACGTAAATCTCGGTGTGCTGTTTTTATTTTTCGCATTGGTTTTTATTTTGCACTGAGATTTGGTTTTATAAGTATTACACCTATTCACCCCCCCCCCCCTCTAGTTGTTTGATAGTACCTATTTAGATCCTTGTGGATCCTATAAAAACCAACAGCATAGTGTTGGGCCAGGCCCAACACTGTAGCCGCCCAAAAATCCCCTTGCGCCCGAAAGTTGGGACCCATCCGAAATTTTCTTAATTGTTTTCTGGGGCCTATAAATAGCCCGAGCTGTCTTCAACTTGGGTTTTTTGGCATTTCCGAGCCATTTCTCACTGCGATTCCTTCTGAGAAGTTCATCCCCGTGTTGTGCTGCACCCATCTACGGAGTTTGGAGATTTTACGTGGCACAGTTTTCGAGATTCCTATTTTCTTGGCGCGTCGCGACGTTCTTTCGCCGGTGTTTTTTCCGTCGCGTTTCGGTGCACGAGCTCCCCCGGCCCACTCCGACCATCTTTTCGAGCGATTTCTTCGCCTTTGGATCCGCGACGGGTAAGGCAACAATTTTGGTTTCTCGCTTTTCCTCATTTCATGCTTTTCGAGGAGTATTTTCCTTGCTCACTAGGACACTGGTTTGCTGTGAGGTTTTGTGAGGACAGCAGGTTCATTCGAGGAGACCTCTGCGCACGAGCATCGGATCAAGGCGAGCCTGTACACTTTTTTCATCTACTCGACGCGAGGATCATCACTGTATTTTTCTTGGATTTTTCTGAGACCTTCCCGGAGGTATACATTTTCCTTTTTATCTGTGCGAGAGTTTACAGTTGTATGGTTGTGTGATTTTGCGCACCGGTACTGTGGAATTTGTAACTTGGCCTACGGTGCTCCGATTTGGAATAGCAGGTACCCGTTTCGAAGGCCTCGACGCGAGGATCGCCGTGATATTTTTATTGGATTTTTCTGGGCACTGTCTGCAGGTGATAAATTGTCATCTTTACGGCTGAAATTTCAGATTGTAATACTTGGTTAAATTTTGGGATTAAAGTGTAATTTTAGCCTTGTGTTGCACCCAGGAGGGATTGCGGATCGTGCTGGACCCTTTGGACTTTGAGTTGTTGTTTTCCTGGTATTTTCAGCTGTAGGACTTGGACTGTCAGCTCTTCAGGTGGGTGGCCATATCTTCAAGATCTACGGATTGCTTGTTAATTCTATATGTGTAGGAACTTGCATGATTAGAATAGTATGTTGATAGTGTGTCAGTCGTTGAAAAATTGATGTTCCTGTTGTATCCAGATGATCATGTGATATGTTATCTTTCCTACATCCTGTTAATTATTGTTATCTTGGAACTTGACCTAGCACCCCCGCCATATGCAGTATGTTCAGCCAGACTGTAGAAAACTTCAACTTGGGCTAGGTTTTTATTGCTCTAGACATTCCCACACCACTATTCTATATTTTCACTCTGGACTTAGAGTCTTCCTCGCCCGAGTAGTGGGCCGAGAGGTCGGGTTGTTGTGGGATGCTTTTACACTCGTGTCTGGGGACCGAGTGGAGTCTGATAGCAGTCTGTAGATCAGGGTTCTTTGGGAGCCGTGTAATGACACGGTTTTTTAGTAATATTTTACCCTCCTTCTAATAAAGCACCCCATTGAGTGAATCGAAATTATCGAGTTTCTTTAAGTCGGTCGGTGTGTTGCATGAGTATTTTTCTGTGAAAGAGCACGAAAAATGAAGACCGACGGTGCAACCGGATCTGAAATCCGATGTAGGAATCTCCCGGAACAGAGCTTTTAGTGTCGCGGTGACTTAACGTGCATCGAAACCCGTGCAAAATATCCTGCACGTTTTCCAAGGAAAAGGTGGGTTTATCTCATGCGATTAATTAGTTAGAGAATTAGTTATTCGGTTACGGGTATTAAAAGGTGGGTTTATCTCGTGCGATTAATTAGTTAGAGAATTAGTTATTCGGTTACGGGTACTAAAAGGTGGATTTATCTCGTGCGATTAATTAGTTAGAGAATTAGTTATTCGGTTACGGGTATTACAAGGTGGGTTACCCCGTAGGATTAATTAATTAAGAAATTAATTAATTGGTGACGAAGATTAAAAGGTGGGAGTTTATCTCGTAGGAATAATTAATTAAATGATTAATTATTCGGTAACGGAAAGTAAAAACGGAATTTAATTGTACGTACGAGAGAGGAAAATCCCACTTTTCGTAAAAGAGGAAAACGGAACCCTAACCGAGAGAACGGAAGGAAAAGAAAAGGGCGGAACCCTAACCGGAGGAAAGAAAGAGGAAGAAGACGGCGGGATCCGATCACCCCGAACCACGTACCGGAAGCAAGAACGCGATCGGACGACTCCCCCGTCGGATTATCCGGTGAGTGATTTTACGTTCTTAGCATCTTTGGGGTTTTTCGTACTTTTGTTGTCTTCTCCGTCTCCGTCTCCATCGTCTCCGTCGGCCCGCCGTCGTCACCATGCAACTTAGGGAACGACGCGGGCGGGCGGACGACGCACGGTGCCGCTAGGGCACCGCGCGGGCTGGGGAGACGCGTGGTGCCGCTAGGGCACCACTCGGGTGGACACCGCAAGGCGGGCGCCGCGCGGACGTCGCGCGGGCGCCGCCGCGGGTAGCACCGCGGGCGCCGCGCAGGCCGCACCCGCGCGGGTGCCACGCGGGCGCCGCCCGAGGGCAACACCCGCGGGCGCCGCGCGGGCAGTCACCGCGCGGGTGCCACGCGGGCGCCGCCCGAGGGCAGCACCCGCGGGCGCCGCGCGGGCAGACACCGCGCGGGTGCCACGCGGGCGCCACCCGAGGGCAGCACCCGCGGGCGCCGCGCGGGCAGACACAGCGCGGGTGCCACACGGGCGCCGCCCGAGGGCAGCACCCACAGGCGCCGCGCGGGCAGTCATCCGCGCGGGCGCCGCGCTGGTACCACCCGCAGGCGCACATCGCGCGGCCTTGAGCCGCGCGGGGCACCCGCGGGCCGACGGCCGTCGTGCGCGCGCGCGCGAGGAATCGTCGAGTGTAGTTGTTGGTGCCGGTTTGGGGGTTCTCGACGTGGAGTTAGTTGGGTTCCGTTTCCCGGTATTCGTACGTGTTATTAACTGTTGTTTCTGGGGTTTTCGTAAGGTCCAGGTGCGCAGCAGGAGAGTGTCACAGATCCCAAGTACCCCGATCTTCCCTCAACCAGGTGGTTTCTTATGCAACAAGTGTTGTAAGTGCATTAGGTGCAGTGTATCATCTAAATATTCGTGCTAACCTGTTTAACAAAGTAGATGAGATGTTTCCAGTGAATTAACCCTTCGCATTATCATGAACTGTTCTTTTGTGGATGTTTGTGGCGACCAAGTGTCGCGATATTTAATTTACGCCGACTTCGGCAAACCGGTGTTGATTGCTGCACGTACACTGGCGGATTGGCCTCCGCATAGGTGTACTTTTCCGGAGGAGTGGTCTGAATGACCCTTGTGCCCCACGTGTGTAGGGTGGGGACCTCTTCACGATAGCTAAACATGTCGCTCACGCTTCGTGAAGGGGTAAAAGCATCAAGTGTCGCGTGGGGAGATCGTCGACTACCCTGACGCGACGGTATCACTAAATTAAATAAAGTAAACTCAGGGTGAAGGATAGCGAAAGGTTCCGGTGCAGAGTATTTCATTCGAATTTTACCATTCATCAAAGTTATAACATCTACTTTATTTGTCACTGACTTTACCCACTCCGTGACAGGTTCAAATAGGTATGTTCGTCAGGACGGTGGTGAGGCAACGCAGTCATAACTATCGGTGTGATGACCTGGATCTCTGCAGAGCTGTGGTAGAGTCATTGGTGACATCTAGGAGCCTGTACTGTGTGTTGGAGGTGTTAGTGCCCCAATTGGACACAAGTGGCGGACTTCGGGCTTAAATAGATCACGTGGGTGATCGGTTGACTCCGTCGGACCTTTAGAAGTGGTTTCGCGTGAAATGGATATTAAAATTGGGCTCGGCGCGAAGTTTGGGAAAAAGAATACCTTTCCGGGTGCCTTCGGCAAATTTTGGAGTTAGAATTTGGCAAATCGGACATCAAATTCGGATTCAGCGCGCGAAAACGGTCAAAATGGACTACCCACTTGTTATTTTTGAGCACCGGTTACTGTTCATGCCGGAACAGTGATTCCGGCAGTCGGCGGCCGGCGGCGGCGGCGCGGGCGGCGGCGGCGGCGCGGCGGATGGGCTCGGGCAGGCGGCGGAGCGGCCGCTGGCAGCGCGCGGGCAGGCGCGCGGGTGCGTGGGCAGGCGCGCGGTCCACGGGCCAGTGTGTGCGCCGGAGGCGGGACGCGTGGCATCACGTGGTTGGGTGGCGCTGTGGGCGCGGTTCACGGGTGACGCGGGGTGTACGGTGGACCGGGCGGGGCCACGTGGCGATCGGTGGTTGGCCGGTCCACGTGTGCCCGGTCCATGGAGCTGGAGTGGCGGCCTCGAGATTCGCGCCTGGCAGGGGGCGCAGGCGGCGGGCGCAGGCGGCACGTGGGCGCGCTGACCGGGTTTTCCCGCGCTCGGGCCCGCCACGTGTCGTCGCCGCGTTGGTCCACGCGTCGCGCAGTGGATGGCCAGCGCGGCTGTCCGCTGTTGCGGGGAGACGTGGAGGCCCGAGGGAGTTTCGGGCCCGCACAGTGTTGGGCCGGGCCCAACACTGTAGCAGCCCGAATTCTCCCAGTGCCCGGAAGTGAGGACACAAGCGTAATTATCCGAATTGTTTCTTCCAGCCTTTATATAAGCCGAGTTAAACTGCAGAGAGCTCCTTCCCTGTTCCTCTTTTCACAGTGCCACCTTCACGAGATCTCTTCCTCTCCCAGAGCCGGATCCATCTTCAGATTCCAGGATTTTTCTACGGCACGCATCCCGAGGTTTGCATTTTTACGGCGCGGCACGACGCTCGTTCGTTTGTGATCTTCTTCGTCGCATTTTGGTGCGAGGACTCCCCCGGCTTACTCCGACCTCCGATTGAGGCGATTCTTGCGCCGTTGGACTCACGACGGGTAGGGCTTTGATCTTCGTGTTTTGAGCTCCTCCTCACTTCGAGTTTATCTTGGAGTTCCCCGAGCTTCCATTTGACCCTTTTTCTTGGGCGGAGTTTTGGACAACACTGTGGTATTTTGGCCATATCTTTGCGCACAGGGATCGGATTGGGGTGATTCAAAAGGCGTTTTGCATCTACACATCACGAGGAATATCCCCAAATTTTCTTGGAATTTTATGAATTTTTCCCCGAAGGTGAAAGTCCCTGTTTGCAGAAACTTGTGATTCAGATTTTGCGATTTGTTTATTTCGGGGTGGTTCCCTTGTCGGATTTGTTTCTCAGTGTAGGAAACTCGGAATTGAGCGTGCAGGTAGTCGTTTCGACGGGTTCGTCGCGAGAATCGTGACAGTATTTTTCTTGGAATTTTCCGGGCACTTCTCGCTGGTAAAAATAGGGCATCTTTGAGACTGAATTCTGGACAACATGTTTTCGGATACTTGTGTGCTTATTTGTGTGTATGTTTTGGGGTAATTGTGAACAGCGATCGCGGCGGTTTATCTGTTTGAGCATTTGGCGTGAAAAGGGGATATTGGACAGCGAGGAGGTTTTACAGCTGAGGATTGCGCGTGTCCTGGTGGGTGGTTGCTTTATCCCTCTTTTCTGACTTACCCACTAGGAGTATTAGAGAGATCCTTCTTGGACATCCATGGTTGATAATTGTAAATGGGGCTTGCAAGCTTGTGGAAATCTGATAGTGGTTGGGACTTATACATGATTGTATGGATTGCTATGTTAGCACTTAACCTTGCATGTGGAATGGAACATTTAATTGGGACTATATGATTTATCCTGCTAGTGGTATTACTTGAGGATTTTATGACATGCATAGGTGGATAGTAATGCTTTATTATGGAACATGGATTATAGACATGTGTGGTTGGATAACGTTTTAGCATGATGGTTATATCTATGTGGAGCTATTAATTGTTACACATGTGGAACCACTATTGGTCACCTTTTCCTTTATTTCGTTGAGAACACTTGCATGCTTGTATGGACATCTAGATAGGCCATCTTTTATCGCTACACTTTCATGCTGGAACTTGACTTAGGAGAAACCTTGTTTGTTTCTTTTCTCCTTTTCGGTAGTCAGGTGGTTCTTGTTGCTCGGGTTTGAGCAGGGGTTAGGGATAGTGTAGCCGGGGCCTGGATTATGGAGTATGGGTTTTGGCGGCGACCGCGGATATTGGGCGGTTGACCGGATGTCGGTTATAGGACATCGGTGATAGGGCATGATTATGGACTAGAGGGTTTTGTGGCAACCGCGGATAGTAGGCGGTTGACCAGATGTCGGATGTGGGACATGATTGTGATTGTGGGCTATTCCGGCGACCGCGGATATTGGGCGGTTGACCGGAGGTCGGTTGTTAGACCTGGTCGTGGATTGTGGGGTATTGCGGCAATCGCGGATATTGGGCGATTGACCGGATGGTTACTTTTGCATCTGATTGGGAATCAGTTTTCTTTTAGTGGAGGGTTGTGTTCCACTGGGGCTTTATAGTTGTGATCCAATCCTGCTTTTGTTACTTATCACACCGGCGCGGTTATTGCCCGGTGATTCTTTCCTCGTGTGGGTCGCTCCCCTCGAGATCCCCTCCGGAGGCCGGGGCCAAACAGTTATGGACAGTTTTGCTATCACATCGGCGCGGCTTATTTGCCCGATGATGAGGGCGGCAGCAGGAACTTTGCTATCACATCAGCGCGGCTTACTTGCCCGATGATGAGGGCGGTACAGATTGGGTTCATCTGGGACGGTTGGTTATTGTTGCATATGGTTATTCCAGTCTAGGACTGTATTTTAGAGGCATAGTAGTGGTAGATTTCCCTTTTTCAGCGGTTTCATTTCTTACCACTCTTCTTTCCTTTTTGCCTCTGGTAGACCTAGTGGGTGTGTCAGAATTTGAGGTTTTACCCACTCGGGGAGGCTACTGGTTTACTAGTAGTTCCCACCCCCATTCTTCTTTCCTCTTTTTCTTCTTCCTTGTTTTGCAGTATCTTCTGCGGGTGCTGCTGGGCTTTCAGCGGCGGGTCGAGGAGAGAGGGCGGCTGAGTAGATAGATCTCGAGGCAGGATGAGCGGGTTAGCTGGACTGTTGGTATACCCAGGTTTCCTCAGACGGTTGTACTTTTACATTTGGGGCTGGCTTTTGCCAGCAGGTTGTATTTATTTTGGTGAGCTGGGAGAGACTGATGTATCATTTATACAGATGTATTGTATTTTTATTTCCAGCTTCAGTCTGAGATGTATTAGATTTTAGTTCAGCTCTGTTTTTATTGCTCTTTTATTATTATCTCCTATACCTGAGCAGGTTTGGCGCTTCGTGTACGCGGGAAATACCGTGTGCACGGCGGATCTGTAGACGGGCCCGGGTTCTGGTTTACACCCGGGGCGTGACAGATTAGGTGGTATCAGAGCTTAGGGATAGGTCATTTGGGACTTAGGAAACCCTAGGCTTTTCGGCGGACCCTAGGATGTTAGTGCGTGAGAGACGCGACATTTTGCGAAAGTCGATGATTTAATTGTTTGACTCTTCCTGTGAGTGAAGAGGGATCGACATATCCTATTTTTGTGGGACAGTTATGTTGGCTGCAGACAACATAAAGTTACAAAAATAGAGGGATGTCTTTGACTTTCGCTAGATTGGGTCGAGTGTTTGGGGTGTGCTGATTTGCGGTTTTGTCGTGGTGAGCGGTGTCTCCCCGACGTTGGGCCCTGACCCGGGTGCACCTTGGTGCGGCAGTTGGGTCTGAGCTGGTTGTTTCGGGCCGGATACCCAGATTGGAGTCTGAGAGCTCCGGACCCGAAGGGTAGGTGTGTTGTAGGCAGATAAGCGGAGCGGTGACACAGTTGTCGGATCAGCGCAGTGGCACAGTTGTCGGACGAGTGACACAGTTGTCGGATCAGCGCAGTGGCATAGTTGTCGGATCAGCGCAGTGGCACAGTTGTCGGATCAGCGCAGTGGCACAGTTGTCGGAGTAGCGAGTAGCCCCCTCCGTGCCGACGTTTAGTGTTGGGGCACCGAGGCAGGGTGGATAGTTGACAGCGGGTAAGCTGTGGGATTGCGATGATCGAGTGAGCCAGTTTTGGCGGATGAGTCATTCCGATTCGTGGGATTGAGTATGGAGCCCTTGGAGGCAGGGTCTTGTTCGGTGGGGGATAGAGAGTACTTGGAGGCCTTTTATGGCAAGAGTTAACGCAGTTGCTGAACTGCACGCTCCATGTATAGAGGGACGGGGCGCATAGGATATGAGTGTCTGAGAGTGGATTGCGCCAAGATACCTTTTAAGTCATTGGGTCCCTCCAGTACGGATTTGGGACGCCTCATTGGAGTAGGCGCCGGGTATGGAGCGTGGCATTGTAGTTCCTTTGGATTGGAATCTACCGCCTGAGGCGAGTTCTGATTGAGGCGCTTGGCGCCGGGTGATGGAGGACAGTTTCTCGGGGAGCCAGGCCAGGAGGTATTAGTGTACCTGGGTTGCTTGAGGGTTATCTTCGCCTCTATAGTTTTGACTTCGGGAGCGAGGCGGATGTTTCGCAGTGGATGAGTAGACTTTTGGCTGGTGTGGTTGAGGGACCTACGGCGGCGCTGGGACTCGGGGATACCCCCTTTGGATTGTGAGTTCCCGGCTGTTCTCCTATCAGAGTTGCCTAGCATGTCACTAGTTTGGGAGTCGAGGACACAACTCCGGGATTCGATGGATAGGGAATTTTGTCAGACCTAGTGTGTCGCCTTTGGGGGCGCCGGTGCTATTCGAGTTGTGGAAGGTTGGTTCACTTCGGCTTTGTGTGGATCCCCGGGAATTAGATGAAGTGACCATCTGGAGCTAGCACCCTTGTCGAGCATGGGGGATTTGATTTACCGGTTGTAAGGGTCCCGGGTGTCACGCCCCGGGGGTCAAAACTGTGACCCGGGCTCGCCAACAGATCCGCCACCTATGCGGAACCCCGCATAAGCGAAGCGTCCAACCTGCAAAGTACCATCTAACGACTAAACAGATATCAGAGCTGAAGAAAAACTGCTGTAATAAAAACCTGAATCACTGTACAACTGAAAATAAAAGTACAATATCAATCTCCCAAAAATAATAATACAATAATCTGATCCACCGAAACTGTAATACAAGTAAAAGCCACCTATACAACATCTATAAATCCAAAAAGGGAGATAACTAAAATAATAAAATACAACTGAGTACAGTGAAACCCACAATCCGGGTTGGTACACCTATCCCACTGTAGAAATCAACACTGGTAGGGATCTATCTCGCGACTCCCTCGCCTCGAACTGTCAACCGAAGATCCGCAACCCCCGCAGCAGACACTTCAAAACAAAGGGAGGAAAGGGGAAAAACAACAATGGGGGTGAGAACCACTAGTAAAACCAGTAGCCTCCCCCTGAGGGTAAAGCCTCAAACCCCGACGTACCCACAAGGTCTACCAGAGGCAAAAAGGAAAGGAAGAGAGGTGGTAAGCTATAAACAGAAATACTGATAAAAGAGAGCTACCACTAAAATGCCTCTAAATGTCGAGCTAAAAGAATAGCTAAAAGTATGCCTGAGAAAGTCAAAGCCTGCCTGACCAAACCCAATCAATACACCAGTAAACACTGGTACTGCCTGCTCTGTCATCAATCTCACGAACTCAGTGTCTCCACTGTCCAAATGACCGGAACCCAACACGGTCTGACCGGCACCCAACACGATCTAAAGCCTACTCCGGAGTGGCACTCGAGGGGAGCGACCCACACGAGTAAAGTATCTCAGTATCCAGTAACATAAGTATCATAAATCAGCAGGACTGGATCAAGACTCTAAGTAAGTGGGAAAAACCATCCACTAAGGAAGCCCGATCCCTCACCTCCAATCTGATGTAATAATAATAACCCGGTCAACCGCCCACAGTTCGCGGTTGCCGCAATCCCTGCCATCAGGCCCTGCCTGTCCCAAATCCCCAGAAACCTGACTACACTATCCCAAACTCCCTGCTCGCACCCGAGCCACAAATACCCAGAGTCTAAAATGAAAAGGAGAAAAGTATAAAGCATGTTTCTCCTAAGTCAAGTCCAACATGATAGTGTAGCAGAAAAAGGTGGCCTATCTAGATGACCATACAAGCATGAAGATGTCCCAAGATGATGTAAAGTAAACAGGTGTCGATGTTCTTACATTTATTAGAGCATGCTATCCAAATTACATAATCAATCTCATAAAAGGATTGGATGTTAACATAGCATACATCAAGTCTACACAAGTATGCACCTTTCACATTTGGAAATAAAGTGAGAATAGTATCCAACATGCTTTGCACCAAACATGAATCAGGAGATAAATGACAATCATTACTTTCATAAAGAGTGAATCTCACATAGATAGATCAAGATTAATGTAGTCAGTTATTCTCACACAAACCACTAACCACCCTCAAATGAAACATCCATTCACATATAGACTTGCCAAAGATCATTTAACATTACTTGAATATGGTCATTCAATCCACTATCACCAATGAATAGACTAAGGTTCAACAACTTTTATTGTTCTCACATAGGATGCACATAGAATCCACCAACAA
Source organism: Tillandsia leiboldiana (assembly GCA_029204045.2). Classification (NCBI taxonomy): domain Eukaryota; kingdom Viridiplantae; phylum Streptophyta; class Magnoliopsida; order Poales; family Bromeliaceae; genus Tillandsia; species Tillandsia leiboldiana. The sequence continues at coordinate 20,350,043 of CM055077.1, forward strand.
CATTTATTTCCACATAGGCTAAATCGCCGACCATTCACAATACACAATCTCACGCAAAATAGTCTAAGGATCAACCATTATGGTAAATATCACAAGATGTAGAAGGAAAATCTACCGGGTCAATTATTCTCACGTAGATAAGTCAAGAATCATTTAATAAGATCACCCTCACTTACCTTGGATAGCCATTCACACCTAGGCCATATGACATTCACATAAAGTCATAACAATCCCTTCCTACATAGCAACCATATCCTTCACATAAATCAACTAAAATCATTTACATATAACTATCACCATCATTCACCATAATTAGGTTAACCATTCATCACAAAGTGTAGGCTAAAGATTAATTTCCCAATTACCCTCACATAACATAGGTTAAAGGATGATCACTTATAATCAACTTCATATGAGATAATACAACATCAATCAAACTATTCATTCACTCATGTATACACTGAGAATCAATTAACTTAATCTAAACATGGATATCCAAGCATATTATACCGAGGAGAAGAGAACATCAACCACAATGCCATGAGGGAAACCAATAGCCCGAGTGGGTAATCGATGTTTTCGGCAAAGCACAACCACCCACCTGAAACTTGACGATCCGCTGCCCGCTGTAGCTGAAATTTGGCGTGAGTAATCCTTATCCTCCCAGGAGACCGATGCCGCGAAAATCATCCAAATCCGCCTCACGGATTGGGCGCAATCACTGAAACAATGCACACTGCGCACTCAAAATCCAGAATTTCAGCAAGTGCAACAAGATTAAATAAAAGGTATGTGCAACCTCAAATACCTCAAGATAAAGTCTCCAACAGTAAACAAAGATCTCCTCTTTCATACAAATGTCTTCAAGTCCCCAAAAATCCACCATTAATTTCCCTTAACATTCAAACGAAGCAAAATTCACAATGCTGCCCAAAAACTGTTAACATAACTTGCTAGCATTTCCAAGCTTAATTAGAGGCTTTTCCAAAGGAATTTATCCACAGATCGCAAAAGAGAATTTGCTCACCTTGAAGTTAAGAAGAAGTCCCAACTTAAATTTCTGAAAAAGACCTTGTATCCAGAAAGTTATCTGCATTCCAAGGAGCATTGCTCAAATCCAAATTAAAACAGGACTGCAGTAATCCATAAAATAGCACTTGAAAAGATCATTACTTTTACCTAACCGAACGTACTCCAAATCCTGCAAGAGAGGTACCATTGGATTCCTTGTCGAGAGTAGATACAAATTGAGTTAAAGAACTCCAATTTTCATGCTCGGATGAAGGAGAAAACCCATAAATACTTTGAACTATCCACCAAGTTCCATCTGTACACGAATGCAGCAAGGTGCTCCAAAGGTCATGCATAAACCCAAATAAAAACTCAGATCTGTGGAAAATGGTACATACCAATATTGTAGATCTTCGAGTCCTGGAAATTTCCCCGCAAAATTCATCCAAAAATTCCCTCCTACAATTCAGAAGAGCCAAATACTAAAGGCTGCCCAAAAATCCAGACTGAAACAAAGGGTCCCAAAGATGGCCCTAAAACTCTGTAAAAACATGATATCTGAGGGGAGAGTTGAATACCAAGATTGTAGCCTTACCTCTCGTGAAAACATAGAACCAAAAATGAGCTCAAAGTCCAAGAAATGAGTCCTGGGGAATTTTCGTACTAAAATGCGACGGTGGAGCTCCGAAAATCCAGCAATGGTGCTTAAGCTCCCCATGGGGAAAATGATGATCCATGGAGCTCCAATGGCCATCCATGGTGATGAAGATGAAGTAGGGTTGTGGTGCAGCTCTGCCTGGAGTCCCCCAAAAAAACCCTGGTCCAGGAGGAAGAAGGAGGAGGGAGAAGAAGAAGAGAAGAAGAAGAAGGAGGAGAAAAAAACATTAAATCCCCTTACCCCTCTCCCGGATGTACAGTGCGGGCCCGGCCCGCCCGGCCTGGCGGGCCGGACACGTGGCGGCCATCGGGCCGCCACGTCGCCGGGACAAACCGCCCGGATCAAGCCACGCGGCTTGATCGGGTGGCCGCGGCGCCACCAAAGGGTGCGCGCGCGTGTCCCCACGCGCGGTGCGCGCGGCGGCGGGCCCAACCACGGCCCGCCACGCGTCCACCCGCAAACCCCTGGACCGCATTTGAACACCGGTCCATGGGGTGCCGACACGTGGCACCCCGGTCCAAGGCCTTCCCTGCGCCCAAATAAACCCCCACGAACTTCCGGTTGCTCGTTTTCGCTCATCCGGGACTCCGAAAAATACAACCAAACAGCCGATTTCCACGTTTTCCGTGTGAATCCAAATACGAAGTCCATTTTGCAAGAATCCATTTCTAAAAATTTACAGGGGCATCCGAACACACCAACTCGATCCATTTTTTGCGCTGAGTCCGGTTTTGAAGTCCGATTTGCGCGCAAAGCCTCCACACTCAACAAAAGGCTTCCAGAAGCTGCCGAACCAACAGTAATCCTTACGTGGGAATTTCGGGTCCTCACATCCTCCCCCACTAAAAGAAAGTTTCGTCCTCGAAACTAACACAACTCAAAAGGAGTCTCAAAAACCAAGGGTAGGTACCCAATGATACCGTCTCCAACTCCAAGTCGCCATCACTCCCCGTGATTACTCCTCTACAACAACAACAACAACCACAACCAGTACGGCATGGCCAGAATTGCGCAATCCTCTCATCTCACGAGCCAGAATTCGCAACGGGCATCCCTCGTACTCCAAACACACACACATCTCAAACAGAGCGAGTCAATCACGGGCGAGGGAATCCAACAGCAAAGCACTCCTGAGCTAGATGCGGAAAACCTCAGGGACTCCACAAAGGCTGGGAAAGGGAAGAAACAAACCAGTGCCATACGCACCATCACACACACCGAGTGTCAACTCAACCAGGCGACCCAAAACACACCCACACGATCAACCAAGAGGGAGAGGGAATCCAACAAGCTGGGGTCCCACTCGGTCACTCCCGAATCTGACCATCGAGTGCACTACTCAGCCGCGATCTATCATCCAAGGAACCCTCAGGGGCACAACCAAAAGCCATGTTCGCCTCAACAGTCCACACAGCACCAACTGTGGAATCATCCAACTCGACCCCAGACCGCTTTCCTGTCCAGTATCCGCCAACAGTGGCCTGTCGGGGTGATCCAGGATGCTCAAAAGTAAACCAACGGTAACTCCACTGCCATCATGGGAGGCATCGCTATAACTCGCAAGTCCATCACCCCGCATAACAATGCAAAAGGCGACGCTGATATCAGTGTTATTATCCATTAGAGTTATGCTCTCCTGGCACTGCCAAATCCAAGAAGCTCCTCACCTTGACCATAATCGTCGACCTCGGCCATTCCAAAAATGGTATCCATATTGGCCGGATTTCCAACCGCCGCCCTAACGGCTAACACAATGTGACCCACGAAGATAAGCTTAAGAAGCTAAAACTTGTATCTCAATAACTTGGCATACAGCTTCATCCACACAGGCACGGTAGCACATCCCAAGTGTCCCTCCTGCTCCAAGTCGCTCTGGGAGTAAATCAAATATCCTCGGGGAACATCACTCCCAAGCTGGCCAAGTACATTGGAACACACAATCCTCAGATCTTGAAGACAACAGGGATTAATTATTCCATTTGGCCCACTGTGCGCTCATAATGCCTCTACCAGTCCTGAATGCCATCTAGGCAAAGTCCTTGGCCGTCTGATTCCAAAGTAGGTACTCGCATCTTACATTGACTGTCAGAGTATGACTCCAACACAAGGCTCTAGATACACCCGGACCTGTGTACACTCGAACCATAAAAGGATCCTCACAGTCGTGTATCAACGACGTGGCATCATCACCACGCTAACCAACGGCGTGGAACTAGGTCAAAACAGAACCCTCGATCCATCAGATCCTGCAACTGCGCCATCAGCTCTCTCAGCTCTATGGTGATTTCCAATGAGGTGCTGTCAGGGTGGCGCGGTTCCCCGAACCACGTCAAACGCAATCTCTATCTCCCTAACGGCCGGCATATCAACAGCTCAGGTGAATCAACCGGGATTTTATGGGCAACAGAGATATCCTTGAGTCCTGGTGCAGCCGTAGGTACCTCTCACACTGTCGCTAAAAACGGTGTGCTCTAACATCTCAATAACCCAAACTCCTCTCGTATACTCGCATAAGATCAACGTTCTCTTTCTCCTTAGTCAAAATATCCTGTGGCATTGTGCCAAAACAATCTCAAGCACAGGGTCAAAATACCAAACTGCCACAATTACAAATATCTGTCGGTAAACGTCGTCTCAGCTGCACTGGACATGACCCACAAGCCTCCTCCACATGCAAACACTAACATGAACCTGTACCTCATGTGCACGTGGTAACAAATCTGCCTCTAGTCCAGGCAGGAATGCAATATGCTCTAACTCCGACTGCTGTGACTGAAATCAACCACCTGCGACGACTCAATCCATAAGGGGGCCCTCCAACCGGGCGGCACAGATTCATCCGCTCGATACAAATGGTCATCGCTCAGTCCGCGTCAGAAAAAATCACGAGAAATCACAAGGGAGCACGACCTGTCTCTGCTCACACTGAGGCGACTGATACGGTCCTCCGCAGATAACAAATCCACGCTACGCTGCCGCTACTGTGATATAGATGCTGATACTGCCATCGGGGTCTACCGATCTCTGGCGTCTCAGGAACTCGTTATCGAGGAAAAAGAAATCAAGAAATGCCTCTGCCGGCCAATCTGTGCCCCCAAAGGCCCGACTCAATCTTACGAGTCGGGGGTGGTTCATCTGCCAAATCTGCTGAATAGATCGATCATGCCCCTCAGCTCACAGCTGTCAACTATCCACCCTGCCTCGGTTGCTCGACATTAAACATGGCACAGAGGGGGCTACTCGCTCCATCGGTGCCACAGAAATCCCTACCACTCGGATACTGCAACCGGGGTGGTTCCAGAAGGAAGCACTGTCGAGCTGCCCGCTGCTCCGACAACTGTATCATCCTATCCGTGTCACTCTGCCGCCGATATGCCAATGCAATCTCTGTCATCTGGGTCCGGAGCCTCCTGACCTCAATCTGGTTATCGGCCCGAACTGACTATCTGGACCACAAGCAGGTAATAGGGTGCACAGGGTCAGAACTATGCAGTCAGGGCGACATCGCTCATGCGACAACCCACACAACAGAAAGCACACAATAAGCAACGGACCCAATCCAGCGACAAAGTCTAAGACATGTCACCCATTCCATAACATTATGTTGTCTGCAGCCAACATAATCGATGTAGGAGAATAAACATGCCAGTCGCTCGTCCCGTCCCTTGGGGGAGAGGTATCCAACACTCAATAGGACCTCTCGCTATAAGTCACGACTCGATCGTAGTATCCTAAGGTCTAACCACAAGCCTAGGGTTCTATGCCCATAATGAACTACATTCTAGGCTCTGATACCACTCTAATCGTCACGCCCCGGGGGTCAAAACTGTGACCCGGGCTCGCCAAACAGATCCGCCACTATGCGGAACCCCGCATAAGCGAAGACGTCCAACTGCAAAAAGTACCTCTAACGATTAAGCAGATGATCAGGCTGAAGAAAAACTGCTGTAATTAAAACCTGAATCAATGTACACTGAAAAATAAAAGTACACTATCAATCTCCCCAAAATAACTAATACAATAATTTGATCGCAACGAAGACTGTTCAAGTAAAAAGCCACCTATACAACATCTATAACTCATCAAAACGGGAGATAACTAAATAATACTAATAAATTACTAAGGTCAGTGAAACTCCACAACGGGTTGGTACACCTATCCCACTGTAGAATCAAATGGTACGGGATCTATCTCACGACTCCCCGCCTCGCCACGTCCACCGCGACCTGAACGCCCCGCAGCCGACACTGCAAAATAATGGAAGGAAAGGGAAAACACACACCAATGGGGGTGAGAAACCACTAGTAAAACCAGTAGCCTCCCCTGGCGGTAAATCCTCTAAACCCGACCGTACCCACAAGGTCTACCAGAGGCAACCGGAAAGGAAGAGACGGTGGTAAAGCTATAAACAGAAATACTGGTAAAGGAGACTACCACTAAATGCCTTATACTGCCGCGCTAAAAGAATAGCTAAAACGTATGCCGCGAAAGTCAAAGCTGCATGATCAACCCAATCAATACACAGTAAACATGGTATGCCTGCTCTTGTCATCAATCTCACGAACTCAGTGTCTCACTGTCCAAATGACGGAACCCCAACACGGTATGACCGGCACCCAACACGGTCTAAAAGCCTACTCCGGAGTGGCACTGCGAGGGGAGCTGACCCACACGAGGTAAAGTATCTCAGTATCCAGTAACATAAGTATCATAAATCAGCAGGTACTGGATCAAACTCTAAGTAAGTGGGAAAAACCATCCACTAAGGAAGCCCGATCCCTTCAACTCAAATCTGATGTAATAATAATAACCCGGGTCAACCTACCCAAGTTCGCGGTTTGCCGCAATCCTGCCATCAGGCCCTGCCTGGCCCAAATCCCAGAAACTGACTACACTATCCCCAAACTCCCTGCTCGCACC
>CM055077.1:20356731-20390163 GCA_029204045.2 Tillandsia leiboldiana
CCGTCCAGCAGAGCAGGCATACCAGTGATTACTGGTCTATCGATTGGGTTTATTCAGGCAGATACTTTTTGTACACTCGTGCCTGGGGGACCGAGTGGAGTCTAGTAGCTGTGTTTAGACCAGTGCTAGTATTGTTGGGAACCGTTCGGGTTTGACGTGGTCCCGTGGTCGTTGTGAGTTCTTTTGACCATTGTGTGAGAGGTTGAGCATCTTGAGTCTATCCGTTCTGAGAGAGAGAGCATGGATATGACTATAGCCTGCATGAGCCACTACTCATAGCGAGTTAGTCCGTTTGGACGCCCTACGTAATTCCTGCCCGTCAGCGGGAGGTGGTTGTAGGTGGGCGCAGGTTTGACTGGACCCGATGTGGCAGTCAGCTCGATTGGGTCTGTTGAACACCTCGTGTGCGAGTGTTGCTTATCTTCTCAGAGTTTCCCCGTTTGAGCATTTTGGATAGAGGCATGGTAGCTGTAGAGTGTTTCCAGCTTCTTCTTTCAGTTTTACTGCATCGGTTATCTTTTGCCTCTAGTAGTCCTTGGTGGGCAGATCGTCGGGCCTAGTGGCGATACCCACTGAGAACTCCCTTATTGCGTAGTTCTCACGCCCGTTGGGGGTTTTCCCCCCTTTGTCCTTTCTCCTCTTTGTTTTGCAGAGTCTTGACGGTTGTTGCCGTTCTGTGGTTGCTGTGCGGGGTGAGGGAGTAGCGGGCTAGATCCAGACCATCTTTGGAGAGTAGCGGTACCCCCCCTTTGGAGGAGATCTTCAGTATAGTCGGTAGATTGGTATTTATTTCCTCTTTTGAGAGACTGATGTAGTGAGGATATGATGTATTGAGAGCTTGTACACTGATGTTTTATTTGAGATATCTCCCTGTTGAGCTATGAGTTTTGTACTCGAGGTTAATGTATGTTTATCATTTTTGGGAGATGGACCTTGTTGTTTATCTTCAGTTGTACAGTGGTTGATTTTATTCTACAGCAGTCTTATCTTTTAGCTCTGATATCTGTTAGCTGTAGTTCTTTTTGCAGGTAGGACGCTTCGCCTATGCGGGTTTGGCATAGGTGGCGGATCTGTTGGCGAGCCCGGGTCGCAGTTTCGACCCCGGGGCGTGACAGATTAGTTGGTATCAGAGCTTAGGGATAGGTCAGTTGGGACTTAGGAAACCCTAGGCTTGTGGTTGGACCCTAGGATGACTTCGTGAGAGTCGTGATTTGTAGCGAGAGTCCTGATTGAGTTTTGCACCTCTCCCGAGGGACGGGATGAGTGATTGGCATGTTTATTCTCCTAAGTAGTTATGTTGGCTGCAGACAACATAACGCTATGGAATGGGTGACATGCTCTCGACTTTCGCTGGATTGGGTCGAGCGTTGTGGTGTGCTGATTTGTGGTTTCGTCGTGGCGAGCGGTGTCTCCCCGACGCTGGGTTTGGGACCCTTGTGCGTCCTGTCATGGCAGTTGAGCTTGAGCGGTTGGTTTTGGGCCGGATACCCGGATTGAGGTCAGAGAACTCCGGACCCAGATGACAGGATTGTCAGAGGCATACCAGCGGCAGAGTGAGCAGCTAGTTTGGTGACGCAGTTGTCAGAGCAGTGGGCAGCCCGACAGTACTTTTCTTTTGAGACCACCAGGATGTAGTACCCTCAGCGGCAGGGATTTCTGTAGTGCCAATAGAGCGAGTGGCCCCCTCCGTGCCAATGTTTAGTGCCAAGGCACTGAGGTAGGGTGGATGGTTGACAGCAGAGGAGCTGTGGGGCATGTTTGATTTAGTGAGCCAGATTTGGCAGATGAACCACCCCGACTCGTAAGATTGAGCTTGGAGCCTTTGGAGGCAGAGTCGTGGTTGGGGGTGATGGAGTGATCAATTGAGAGCCTCCCTGTGCTAGAGAGTTTTTGCAGTTGTTGAACCGGTGCTCCAGGTTTCGAGGGACGAGGCACATAGGATAAGTGAGATTGGGAGTGGATTGCGCCAGGATACTCTTTAGTTTCTTTTCGGTCCCTCATGTTCGGGTTTTGGACTGTGGATGCCTCGTCGGTGTAGGCATTGTGTTTGGAGCTGGATACTGCAGTTCCTTGGATGGGGATCTGCCGCTAGAGGCGAGTTCTGGAGGGAGGCGCTTGGCGCTAGGTGATGGAGGACAGATCGGCAGGCAGAGGCATTTTCGTTTTGCTTTCCTGGGTGGTGGATATCCTTGTGGATGGTTAATGCAAAGCTTACCCAAGGGAATTCTACCCTTTGTGATTTATAACTTGCTTATTTTGATTGTATCATATGGGATTGAGGGGTGAGCTTAGCAAGGATAAGTGTATAGGGAATTGCATGGATTAATGGTGTTTTGTCTTATGACGGTTGCAATGATTGACTTCTGAGATGTTGGGGATCGGGCGGACCCCGATAGCTGTATCAGTGTCTATATCAGAGTAGCGCAACGGTAGCGTGGTTTTGTTGTCTGCGGAGGATCGTATCTGTTGCCTCAGCGTGAGCAGAGACAGAGGTCGTGCTCCCTTGTGATTGATGGGATATTTTCTGATGGACTAAGCGACAACCGCTTGCATCGCGTGGATGAGCTTGTGCCGCCTGGTTGGAGGGCGCCACGGCAGTGGATCGGGTTGTTGCAGGTGTGATTCCATCACAGCAGTCGGAGTTAGTGCACCTCGCCTTCCGGCATGGACTAAGGCAGAGTTATTACCACGTGCACTAGAGGTACAGAACATCATCGGTTTTATGCATGTGAAGGAGGCTTGTGGGTTTTGTTCAGTGTCATTGAGACCATGAGTTATACCAGCAAACCTCTTGTTATGGGTGGCTGTTCGATGTTTTGACCCAGTGCTTGGGTTGGTTGGCACGGCACCACTGGATGGTTAAGTGCAGAGAGGGTGCTGATTGTGACTTTTGCGAGGCAGACAATGAGGCTTGTTATGGGGAGATTGTTCGAGCACACAGGGTTTAGCGACTGTGTGAGAGGAGCTTATGGTGGCGCCGGGACCAAAGGATATTTCTATTGCTGCGAAATCCCGGGTGTGAGTCCACTCGAGTTGATGATTATGCCGCCTGTTAGGGATTTTGATTGCGGTTGACGTGGTTCTGGAAACCGCGCCAACCTCAATAGCACCACTTGGATTATCGGTAAGAGCTGGGAGATTTGATCGCACCGGTGCAGGGATCTGTTGGATAGAGGGTCTGTTTGACCTAGTGCCACGTCGTTGATACACGACGGTGAGAGCCTTTGGGATTGGAGTCCAGGCAGGTCCAGGTATTATTTAGAACCTTTTGAAGGAGCTATATTCCGGCAGTTATTGTTTGATGCCTGCGCCAAGTTGGAATTTCAGCTGAGGGCATTGTCTAGATGGTGTTCAGGACACAGTAGGAGCATTACGAGTACAGTGAAGCCAATGGATTGACTAATGCCCTGTTGCCTCTAGATTGAGGAATTCTGTGTTTCAGTTGGCCTTGAATGGTTTGATAGCGGCATCCTCCAGGAATATTTTGGTTTTACCCCCCTCCCTGAGTGTTTAGAGCTTGTGCAGCATTTGTATATGGTGTGGCAAGGTCTGTGGGGAAGAAGCTTTTTGCCATGTCGTTGTGGTGCAAGTTTTAGCTTCGAGAGCATATCTTCCTAGATTACTTCTTCTAGCCGAAGGGGCGGCGGTGGGAATTCGGCCAAAGTGGATGCTATTTAAGACTGGCCGAGATCGACGGTCATTGTTGGGGTGAGGAGTTTTGGACTGGATAGTGCCAGCAGAGCTTGATGACCGGGTGATGAGATTGGTACCAGCGCCGATTCTAACCTAGTCAGTGGTGGGAGATGGATTTGTGAGTTATTGTGATACCTCCCGTAGTGGCTGTAGAGCCACCATTGGATTTTGTGAGCGTCCAGTATCACCCCGACAGAGCCACTGTGGTGGCGGATGCCTGGAGCAGAAGAGCTATTTGGGAGTCGAGTTTGACGGTTCCATAGCTGGCACTGTGTGGGGCCATCCTTGTGTGCAGGGTTTGAGTTGTGTCCCTGAGGATCCCTTTTGATGAAAGGCTGCGGCTGAGCAATCCACTTAGGTGGTTGAGTTTTGAGGGCGACCGAGTGTGAACCCCTGCTTGTTTGGGCCCCTTTTCTGTGCAGGTGTTTGTGTGGATGTGATTCGGGTCGCTTTGGTTGAGCTGGCTCTTGAGAGTGATTTTAGAGCGTGTTACTCAGGCTGTTTGTTCCTTTTTCCCCCGCCTTTTGTTGGAGTTTTTGGGGTTTTTCTGCGTCTCAGCTCTGGAGTGTCATGTTTTGGACCCCTCGCCCGTGTTTGACTCGTTCCTTTTGGGGTCTGTGAGAGTTTGGAGTACGAGGGACGCCGTTGCGAATTCCGACTCGTGAGGTGAGGGAATTGCGCAATCGGGCTATGCCGTACTGGTTGTTGCTGTTGTTGTTGCTGAGGAGTAATCACGGGGAGTGTTAGGTGACTTGGGGGCTGGAGACGGCGGTGTTGAGTATTGACCCCTGGTTTCTGGGACTCCTTGGGAGTTGCCTTAGTTCGTGGACGAAACTTTCTTCTAGTGGGGGAGGATGTGGTGACCCGGATCTTTGCAGGGCTTCTACAGTGTGACCAGCAGCTTCTGGAAGCCTACGTGGCATGTCGGCGGTGTTCGCGCGCCAGTTTGGACACAAGTGATGGACTCAGGGCTTAAAATGGATCTCGTAGGTAATCGGGGGACCCCATCGGATGTTTAGAACAGTTTACGCGAGGAGTGGATATCAAATTTTGGCTCGGCGCGGAATTCGGATTAAAATTACCTTTCCGGGAGCCTCCGGCAAATTTTAGAGGCGGATTTTGGCGAAATGGACGTCGTTTTTGGAATCAGCGCGCGAAAACGGTCAAGATGGGCTATTTACTTACTGTTTTTGGGCTGCGGTTACTGTTCACGCCGGAACAGTGTTTCCGGCGATCGCCGGCGGCGGCGGGCAGCGCCGGCGGGCGGCGGCGCCGCCTCGGGCAGGCGGCAGGCGGCGGCACAGGGCGCGGGCAGGGCGCGGGCAGGCGCCCGGGAGCGCGGGCAGGCGCGCGGTCCACCGCGGAGGTCGTGCGCCGGGGGGCGGGCCACGTGGCGCTTTGCGGTTGGCTGGTGCTGCAGACGCGGTCCACGGAATTTGGTCAGGGTGCACGGTGGACCGGGTGGACACGTGGCGTGAGGTTATTGGTTCGGTGCTGTGCTCCCGGTCCACGCAACCGGTGGAGTGGGTGGCCGGGGGGCAGGTGGCCGTACGGCGGGGCAGGTGGCCGTACGGCCCGGGTCAGCCGCGACGTGCGCGGTCCACGGCGCGACGTGCGTGGTGCACGGGTTGCCGGGCCACGTGTCGCGTCGCCATTCGCTGGTGCAGGTGCACCGGGTGCAGTGGGGGCCCAGGGGAGTAATGGGCTGGACTGTGTGGTGGACCGGGCCGCACTGTGCGCGCCCGAAAGTTGTGGGCCGGGCCGCACTGTGCACGCCCGGAAATTTCCGGGCGCCCGAAACTCGGGACTTATTGGGAATTATCCCAATTGTTTCCTCAGCCTATTTAAAGGCAACCCGAGCCCCCTTCCTTTGCCTTTTTCTCTCAACCCTCTCACTCTCTGCCCGAGCCCCCTCAAGCAAAGTTTTTCACCTCTTTGTGCTTGATCTTCCTGCCAAGTTCTACGATTTTAGGAGCACGCATCCCGAGGTTCTGGATTTTACGGTGCGGCGCGATGTTGCTTTCTAGTGTTCTTCTTCGGCGCAGCGACAGTGTTTTGGCTCCACTGGACTACCCCGAGCTCCTTTTTCTGTGATTCTTACGCCGACAGACTCCTAAGAGGTAGGGCTTCATCTTTCATATTGATCGCGCTTTCCTGTTGCGAGTTTTTGGCACGGATCCTGAGGCAACACTGTGACCCATTTTCTGTTTGGCTTTGTGGGACAGCATCGAGGTGTTTTGGCCATATCTTTGCGCACAAGCGTCAGCCGGAAACGAGCTTATACAACTTTTTCATCTACAGATCGCAAGGAACGCGCTCGTATTTTTCTTGGATTTTTCTGAGATTTCATCAGAGGTGAAAATTACTGTTTTCTCAGTGAACAGTGTACAGTTTTAACTCAGATTTTTGTATGAGTGTACCCCCTTGCCGAATTTTTATCTTGACTTACCGAACTCCGATTTGGGCGTGCAAGGTACCGTTTCGAAGCTATCGACGCAAGGATTGCTGTGATATTTTTATTGGAATTTTATGGGCACTATCTGTAGGTGATAATTTAACAGTTCAGAATTCGAGGTTGTATGTGGTTTTAAGTGCTATAATTGGGAGCCTAGTGTAATTAGTGGACTTTGTATTGTGCCAGGAGTGTTACGGGTGTGCTGAACTTATTCGAGCAAGGGATTGGAGTTATTTGGTGTTTTCAACTGTTGGGCTTTGGACAGTCCGCTTTTCAGGTGGGTGCCTTATTCCCGGAACCGGTGGACGGTTCTCTAAATTTTCATATGCTAGCATTGCATGCAGGTGAATGGTACAATAGCTGGGATTGATCGGTAAGTTTAACAATGAGGATTTTATGGAAATTGCAAGTGAATTATTCACAGTATGACAATGGTATTAATCAAATAGTCATGTTGATGATTAGTGGAAGCTTATCTAAGGCAAGGATACCCTATATGATTAATTATCATGCCATATTAGCACATAACCTTTTATGAGGATGGTTTATGCATTGGGATAGGATTATGTAGTTATGTGCAGGTTCTACTCTGAGGAGCCATTATGGATTGAGAATTATGGACAGGTATGGTCATTGATAATTTTGGCATGAGGTTTATTTTCTTTATTCTTCTTGAGAACAAATGCATGCTTGTATGGACATATGTGTATGGACATATAGTTAGGCCATCTTTTACTGCTGCACTACATATTGGAATTTGACTTAGGAGAAACCATGTTTGCTTTCTTTCTCCTTTTTATTTAGACTTTCGAGTCATGTTGCTCGGGTTCGAGCAGAGGTTTGGGATAGTGTAGCTGGGACCTTAGGGTCAGAGACAGGGTGTGCTTGATTAATTTACCCAATTGTGGATTGTGGGTTATTGCGGCAACCGCGGACAGTAGGCGGTTGACCGGATCTTGATTAATTTACCCAATTGTGGGTTGTGGGTTATTGCGGTGACCGCGGACTTTGGGCGGTTGACCGGATGTTGACTATTGCATCAGATTGGGTATCAAATCTGTTCTAGTGGATGGTGGTTCCCACTTTTTGAGTACTATTGCATCAGATCGGGGTTTTGTTAGTGGACGGAGTTTCCCACTTTGATCATAGTCTTGATCCAGTCCTGCTATTATGAGACAGTGGTTACAGAGATACTCGATACAGTGATGCTTGATACAGTGATACTTTACTCGTGTGGGTCGCTCCCCTCGAGTGCCACTCCGGAGTAGGCTTTCCACGGTGTGAGCACCGGGCACCAGGCAGGGTTCTTGAGTCCTGGGGACTCCTTGTGCTTCGGTGTTATGCGTAGGCTGGCATACCCGTCGCAGCAGAGCAGGCAGTACCAGTGATTACTGGTCTATCGATTGGGTTTATTCAGGCAGATACTTTTTGTTACACTCGTGCCTGGGGGACCGAGTGGAGTCTAGTAGCTGTGTTTAGACCAGTGCTAGTATTGTTGGGAACCGTCGGGGTTTGACGGTGGTCCCGTGGTCGTTGTGAGTTCTTTGTGACCATTGGGTGAGAGGTTGAGCATCTTGAGTCTATCCGTTCTGAGAGAGAGAGCATGGATTATGACTATAGCCTGCATGAGCCACTACTCAATAGCGAGTTAGTCCATTTGGACGCCCTACGTAATTCCTGCCCGTCAGCGGGAGGTGGTTGTAGGTGGGCGCAGGTTTGACTGGACCCGATGTGGCAGTCAGCTCGATTGGGTCTGTTGAGCACCTCGTGTGCGAGTGTTGCTTATCTTCATCAGAGTTTCCCCGTTTGAGCATTTGGATAGAGGCATGGTAGCTGTAGAGTGTTTCCAGCTTCTTCTTTCAGTTTTACTGCATCGGTTATCTTTTGCCTCTAGTAGTCTTGGTGGGCAGATCGTCGGGCCTAGTGGCGATACCCACTGAGAACTCCCTTATTGCGTAGTTCTCACGCCCGTTGGGGGTTTTCCCCCCCTTTGTCCTTTCTCCTCTTTGTTTTGCAGAGTCTTGACGGGTGTTGCCGTTCTGTGGTTGCTGTGCGGGGTGAGGGAGTAGCGGGCTAGATCCAGACCCATCTTTGGAGAGTAGCGGTACCCCCCCTTTGGAGGAGATCTTCAGTATAGTCGGTAGATTGGTATTTATTTCCTCTTTTGAGAGACTGATGTAGTGAGGATATGATGTATTGAGAGCTTGTACACTGATGTTTTATTTGAGATATCTCCCTGTTGAGCTATGAGTTTTGTACTCGAGGTTAATGTATGTTTATCATTTTTGGGAGATGGACCTTGTTGTTTTATCTTCAGTTGTACAGTGGTTGATTTTATTCTACAGCAGTCTTATCTTTTAGCTCTGATATCTGTTAGCTGTAGTTCTTTTTGCAGGTAGGACGCTTCGCCTATGCGGGTTTGGCATAGGTGGCGGATCTGTTGGCGAGCCCGGGTCGCAGTTTCGACCCCGGGGCGTGACACATGTAATGCAAAGATTAAGAAAGATATGAAGGGAAAACCAATCAAAGCATTACATACAGTCATAAGCTATTTAGAACTTAAGACAAGGAAAGATATCACCTTTTCGAATCCAAAATCGCTGGATTTTGGGTTGTCTTGATTCGTTGTGGCCGGGGGTTGTCCGCTTTGACTGTTGGTCCACCTTAGGTCTTTGCCTCGTAGTGATCCACTTGTATGATTGATATTGTGGCTCGGACCTTTGGTGGGTTGAGTGAACTCCTTTGACTTGATGTGTCTTTTGATTCCGTTGAGTTCGCTCCGTAGATGAAGTTGCCGAAGGACTCTTCTTTCTCTTTTTCGGGCAATTCTTCACCAAATGTCCTTCAAGTCCACATAAGTGACACGTTCTTCCTTTCAATTTCATTGTGGAACTTGAAGCATGCACAGTTTGATCCTTTTTAAAACCCAAACCAACTTTGCTTGTTTGACCTAATCCGGACATACCGTCAAAGTTTTTGAAACCGGTTGAAAGCCTTTGTATGTCGGATTTGAGTTGATGAACTTGCTTGGTCAAAGCTTGGTTGGTGACATGAATTTCCTCAACCTGCTTTTCTAGAAAACCAATCTTGTCCATATATGATGTAGCGTTTGTCTCCGATTGGTTTAGCTTTTCTTGGAGGATTTTATTATTATCCAATAAGCGTTCTCGTTCCTCCTCGAGATCATGAAGTTTTATCTTTAAAGCATGATTCTCGTCTTGATTCTCAAGTCGTTGCTTCCTCAACTTCTTGATATGATTGGCCATCTTCTTAGATTCCGCAAGAAGTTGTTGATATGCCTCAACGAGTTCTTCTTCGTCCGACTCCCCCTCACTTGATGACTCTCCGTTGGATGTTGATGTTTCATGCAAAATCAAAGGAATAGAGTCAGTGATTAAAGATGATAAACAAACATTAGAAGAGGGAATTTGAGAAGCATGTAAGGCAACGACTTTTTCTTTTTCCTCTTTACTTGAGGTCGATTCATTGGAAGTAGAATCGTCCCAAGTTTTCGCTTGCAAAGCCTTCTTTTTATATGATTTCGGAGAAGGACATTCCGTTGAAAAATGGCCGTAGCCTTTGCATCTATAGCATTGGATTTCCCCTTCGAAATCATCTTTTTCTTTTTCTTTAGAAGGTTTTGCAAAGCTTTTGAGGTTAGAGGATTTAGAACCCGATGATCCTTTAGAAGGTTTCGTGGATGAAGATCCATCGGTTCGATTCTTCCAAAACTTCCGACGAAATTTCTTTGTGATCCTCGCCAATTGTTCTTCAAAATCGGCAAAAGAGATTTCATCGTCGGAACTCGATTCGCTATCTTCTTCCTTTGTTGATTTGAATGCAATACCTGTAAGCTTAGAATAAGACTTGGAAGAAACTTGATTAGTAGGAAAAGTCATTTCATAAGTTTGCAAAGCGCCTACTAATTCCTCTACACTCATCTCATCCGGATGACTAACGGTTTCAATGGCGGTAACCTTTGCCCTAAACCGTTCCGGAAGAGTCCGAAGTATCTTTCTTACAATTCTCGACTCCGGGATCTTTTCTCCTAAATTAGCACAAGTATTGATTACATCTTGAAGTCTAGTGTAATAATCTGTAAACAATTCAAGCTCTTCCATATGAATAGAGTCAAATTGACTTGTAAGCATCTGGAGCTTTTGAATTTTTACAAGATTAGTACCCTCATGTGTAATTTTGAGAATATCCCAAATTTCCTTCGCGGTTTCACACGCGAAAATTCGTGTGAACTCAGTCGAGGAAAGAGAATTAAATAAAGCGTTCATACCTTTCCCATTGTAAGAAGATCTTTCGAGTTCCTCTTTGGACCATCTAGAGCGAGGTTTTGGGGTAGTAGAATTTCCTACTTCCTCAACAGGATGCACCCAACCGTATTCCACGGATTGCCATACCCGCTCATCAATTGCAATGAGAAAAGCCCTCATCCGCACTTTCCAACAAGCATAATTAGTCCCATCAAAAAGAGGAGGTCTATAAATATTACCACTTTCACCCAACATGATAGATAAACCTAAAACCCGCTCTGATACCAATTGTTGGTTTTTATATATTAAGGATCCACAAGGATCTAAATAGGTACTATCAAACAACTAGAGGGGGGGTGAATAGGTGTAATACTTATAAAACCAAATCTCAGTGCAAAATAAAAACCAATGCGGAAAATAAAAACAGCACACCGAGATTTACGTGGAAACTCCAATCCAGGAGAAAAACCACGGGACCAACACGCAATAACAATCCACTAAGAATAGAAGAATAACAAGGTGATTACCGACTCCACGGACTCAACCCCTCCTTCAGCTTCTTCGGACCTTGCGCTGACCGGTTGGATGTCCACGCAATAACAATCCACTAAGAAAAGAAGAATAACAAGGTGATTACCGTCTCCATGGATTTAACCACTCCTTCAATTTCTTCGGACCTCGCGCTCCACCGATTGCACGTCCACTGCACACGTTCGAATCCACGAACGCCACTCGAATCCACGAGCACACGTTTCGAATCCACGAAACGCCTTTAGCACACCGAATCCACGATGCCACATCGAATCCACGACGCAAACTCAGTCGATAAGAATATTGACTTCGATGGTGATCCTTTGCTTAGATTCTCATTGAGGAACCGTAGAAGAAATCTCTAAGCAAAGATTAGATCAATTCGACAAAAGATATGTTCTTGAAAGAACCGTCGAATTGACCTAAAAGAGGCTATAAAGAAGAACGATAAAAACCTAGCCTCTAGGGTTGCTCTCAAGTGTTTAATTAATTAATCGGTAGAGAACCCACGTTCTTGAGAAACCCTAAGTGTCTATTTATAGTTTAGAAACCTTTGGAAAGAGATAAGCATCAAAAACTACCTTTTCTGGAGTTTTTTACGACGGCGATCCGGATCGGATTTACTGCGATCCGGATCGTCGTAGCATGATAGACAATTCCAGAAAACCAAGGGTTCGGGATCCGGATTGAACTTCCCGATCCGGATCGTTCATGAATTTCAGCAACATCCAATGTTCGGGATCCGGATCAGAATAGGCTTGGATCCGGATTGGATTTGCACATGAACTAATACCCTTCGGGATCCGGATTGGATCATCTGATCCGGATCCTGAACATGCCCCATGTCCAGTTTTTGATTTTTATGCAATTAAAAATTCATCCAAGTGTTTCTACACTATAAGAAAGTATTCAGATCACCAAAATTATTTAGTTAACCATACCTGATCCTTTTGAATACCTTCTTCTTGAGATTGATGTAACTGATCCACAATTCTTCAACTTCAATCTTCAAGACTCAAGACACTGAGTGTCAACTTGAGCTCTTGTTGAATCTTCTCTAAGTCTTTGATTCCTGATTGACAATTTGATCCCTTTAAGACTCCGACTCAACTCACTGACTTGACTCACGAAATATGCCAACACCAAAAAGCCGTAACATGTGCACGCCCGAAACCTTCCCGTGCTGCCACGTAGACAACAAACAGGCAACACCCGCATGGGCCGCTCCGCTGCGGCCACGTGGCCCCCACCCGGTCAAAGGGGTGGTTGGCGCCCGCCAATGAGCCGGCGCCACGTGTCCCCTGCGACAGTGCCCACGTGCGGCACTGTCGCGCCGCCTGGCGCCCTGACGCGCACGCGCCCCGAGGCGGGGTCCCACGCCTCCGTGCGTCGCGTCCGATGAGCCAACACAATCACGTGCCGACACGTGTACTCTGCACCCGGTCCACACACCCTATTGCGGGTTCCGTGGACCGCGCTGCGTGCACCGACCAACTGGGGGCTGCCACGTGTCCACCCGCCTTGGTCCATGCACCGCGCGCCCGCTCTGTAGACCGCGCGCCTTGAGCCCGCCAATCAGGCGGCGCCACGTGTCCCTGCGCCGGGTCCGTGCACCCCGCCGCGGTGCCCTGTGGACCGAGCGTCGTGAACCGGCCAATGATAGGCCGCCACGTGGCATGCCGGCGTTCCACGGCCCCTCCCATGCACCGAAATCTAATAAAAACTTCCGGGAGTCCGTTTTTGGGCATCCGGACTCAGAATCAAACAAGCAAATAGCCGCTTTCAAGCGTTTTTCCGTGCTGAATCCATTTCCAACCTCTGTTTGGCCTAAAACCTTTTCAAAATTTCGGCAAATGCAGCCGAAAGCCAACACAGCTAAAGATGACTCACAGGGTCCATCTGTGGCATCCCTTTGATGCACCATGGGCCAAATACACCAACACTAGGTGTTCTAAACAATGGATTCACCAGAAAAGGTTGCATGGGAACCTGGGCCACCACAAGTAGTGTACTGGTGATAGCAGGACCTTGAACCCATAATCTTTTTGGACACACCTGATTTCAGTAAACCAATGTTTTCCTTCCAAATGTCAAAGGGTTGCTGGAGTCTGTTCTTATTTGATTGGGCGACGGCATTAGCCCTTCGGGGTTTGGGAATAAAACTTGTTTTCCAACTGATTTTCTTAAAAGAGCTTAAATTCATTAAATTGGGTTGTCTCAAATTTAGATGGTTTTATAAAAAGGAACTACTTTTAGTCCTCACCCCGAGGGGGTTCGAGTGAAAATGGTTTTCAGTAATAAATATCACCTTTTCCTGTAAACTTCCTCAACTGAGAGGGTTTGAGTGATCTGGGTTCTAAGGACTGTTTCTTCTTTGGGTCGAGAACAACGAGAGGCTATGCCTAGAGCCTGTTCTTGTTTGATTTGGGTTATAGGTTCTAGTCTTTCGGGGTTTTCGGACCCTTCGTTATCGCCGGCTGTGGAGTATCTCCAGCTAGTGAGTTAGCATGTTGAGTTGATGTCCAATTTTGGGAGCCGTTGCGTTGACGGCGGTCCCGGCTGTCGAGTATATCCAGCTAGGGAGCTAGAGATGTGATTTGGGTACTGTCGATCTTGTTGATCGTGGATTTGTATTATAGCTTGCATGAGCCATATTGAGCTTGCTAGAGATGCGCGGATACTTTCCTCGGTTGGGTCGGACCCTCGAGTGCCGCTCCTGTCACGCCCCGGGCCCCAGCGGAAGCCTACCTGGCACGTGCAGAGAGCCGCCGTGTGCACAAGGTACCCTCCTGGTACACACAAGGCGTCTACAACAACCAAGTGGAAAGGAAGCAAAAAAAATACACATCCTACTAGTAATCAGAGCACAACACAACAAAACTATCATACATGATGATAAAACCAACATACAACTGTAATCCTCTCAAATACAACCTATCAAAATACAGGGGTGGTCTTATAAGAAAATACATCAACACCTCTCCAACAAAGCAAAAGAAAAGGTTGTAACCACCTCGAGTGGCGCGACGGGGACAAGCTAGCTAAACGACAACCCCTTGCCACGGTCCCGAGCTCCTCCCGCCACGGATGGCTCTGAAAAACAACCACCCAAATAGGGGTGAGAACTATTAATTAATAGTTCCCGGTAGGTAAGTCGCCGAGAGAAGCGAGATACACTACTAGGTCAACTGAGGCAAAAGATAGTATAACTGCAGAAATAAGATGCAAATAATAAACAACTGAAGTAAAGTACTCTAATACTATCATGCCTCTATGTTCAAGTACAAAGAAATAATGATATGAATCTATCATGCTATCATAATGTCCAACTACAATAAGTGGTAGCATCTACATGATGTTCAATGTCAAGTTTACTGTCATGTATGTAAAGCTACCATGAATGTTTCATCTATGTGATATTCATTGTCAAGTTTAGTTAACTTTAATCATTTTCTCTTGAAGACTTTCTTTGAGTCTAAGCTTGAGCCACGCCTCATGGTCCCGTGGTGGCACCCCCCAATGGAGCTATGCCTATCTATCGGCGTCCCAAACGGCACCCAATCCCGCACGGCGATCATGATGTCGCAAATGGCCATCTCCGGAGTGCCGGCTTGGAGGGAGCGACCCTGCCAGGCATGTGCGAATGAGCACAAACGGCAAGCAAGCAAGTCTCGATCATCGTGTCTAAAACACGGAATAGCAACCATCGTGTCTAAAACACGGAATAGCATCATAGTGTCAATGTTTCATACAATATTAGTATTATCTTGCATAATGAAAGAGTAAAGCATTTACAAGTTGTCCTCATGTCTCAAACATGGAATCTCACTACTTCATCTTGATTGTACAAGTTTAGAAGCTTTATACTTGTATCCCACTACACTAGATGACACTAATGTCATAAAGTCCAATTGTACATGATCACAGGCATAACTTGTTCCAATAATTCTAATACATGTATAGATGTTCTCTATTCATATCCTAAAGTTTAAGTTCACGAAAATTCTTATTCAAACCCCTCCCTTAAAGTGCCCATGCACACATACAATGTTTACCTCTACTATATAGAGTATGAAACTTTCAACACATAAGGGGTTCAAATGCATGATCATAAATCATGATAAATCAAACGATACATGTTTAATATAACAATGATGCCCTAGAAGTTTATAGGAGACAGGGGGAGTTCACCCATTTCGGCGGGGTCCAACCCACTGGATAGTGGCCAAACCCTTGCGAAGGATCCCATCCAAGTTGCCCACATTTCCTCTTATGCTCTAAGAGAAGTTTCCAAAGGGGCAAAACATCATAAAAACCTAATCACGATATTCCTTACCTTAGCCTCCAAGCACTCCAAGCTCTACTCGAACAATAGTTTGTATTTCCCCCTCTCCAACCTCCATCCAAGCTTGATCTCCTCCACACAAGCTCTTCTCTAAGGCTCCTCTTGTTGGAGAAGAGTTCCCACGAGAGAGAAATAGAAAGAGAGAGATGTATGTGGTGGAGAAGAAAAGAAAATTTTCTCTTATAAACAAGTTGTTCTTACACCCATGTCCCTTCAATGTCCCATCAATGTCCCATCAATGTCCTATCAATGTCCCATCAATGTCCTTTCGATGTCCCATCAATGTCCTTTTAATAGTCCCAAACACTATTCCATTCCCACAAAAATCCACAAGAGAGAGAAAAGGAAAAGGAGTATTCCCAACCTCTAATAAACTCAAATCCACCTTGGAAGTACAAGGGATGGGAACTAGAGCTCCAACTCTCCGGAGACTTAAAACATCCGAAGGGTATCATTCAACCCTTCACACACTAGAACTTCCCAATTTGCTAAAGTTTAGTGTACTACATTCACCCCGCCTAAAAAGGGGTTTCGTCCGCGAAACTAGAAGTCAAGTACCACAAGTCTCTGACTGAAAGAGATGAGGGAAACGCTCCCGAAGCGCGCTCTCCAGCTCCCAAGTAGCCTCGCGATCCTCATGATTGCTCCAAAGTACCTTCACATAAGGTATCTTGCGATTCCAAAGTTTCTTCACTTCACGAGCCAAAATACTCACCGGATGCTCCTCAAAGCTCAAGTCCTCGGGTAGTTCCAACAGGGCGAAGTCCACCACATGAGATGGGTCAAAAACATACTTCTGGAGCATCAAAACATGAAACACATTGTGCACTCCCGATAGGTTAGGCGGTAGAGCAAGTCGATACGCCATAGGGCTGATATGCTCTAAAATCTCAAAAGGTCCAATAAATCGGGGACTTAGCTTTCCCCGGATGCCAAATCTCTTGACTCCCCGTGTCGGCGATACCTTTAGAAAGACATGGTCCCCCACTCGAAATTCCAAATCACGTCGACGCTTATCAGCGTAACTCTTTTGTCGAATCTGAGCTGAAATCAAACGTTCTCGCGCTAGTCGAACCTTGTCTTCGGCCTCTTGAAGTACATCGGAGCCTAAAATCAATCGTTCTCCCACCTCGCTCCAATGAAGAGGTGATCGGCACTTTCTTCCATAAAGAGCCTCGAATGGCGCCATCTTGATACTTGCTTGATAACTATTGTTATAAGCAAACTCGGCCATCGGTAGATGTTGATGCCAACCACTCTAATAATCCAAAACACATGCTCTGAGCATATCCTCCAAGATCTGTATGGTTTGCTCCGACTTCCCATCACTCTGCGGGTGGAAAGCTATACTAAAATCCAACTGCGTGTCTAGGGCCTCGTGAAGGCTCCTCCAAAAATGATATGCCAACCTCGGATCTCGATCGGAAACACTATAGAAGCAGGCACTCTGTGCAATTGCACAATCTTATCAAGGTAAATTTGTGCAAGCTTCTCTCTAGACCAAGTAGTATGGATAGGGATAAAATGAGCAGATTTGGTTAACCTATCCACGATCACCCAAATAGCATCATGCCCAGCCTGTGAGCGAGGCAATCCCACAACAAAATCCATGGTGATCCTCTCCCACTTCCACACGGGGATGGGTAAACTCTGCAACTTGCCTGCGGGAAGTCGGTGCTCGGCTTTCACTTGTTGACATGTCAAGCATTGAGCCACAAATTTTCCAACATCTTTCTTCATGCCGGGCCACCAATAAAGCAACCTTAAGTCCTTGTACATTTTGGTGCCACCTGGGTGAAGAGAATAAGGAGCTCGGTGTGCTTCCTTCAAGATCTTATCTTTGATCTCCAAATCCGCCGGTACACAAAGTTGACTTCGAAAATGAAGTACGTCGTGATCATCCACGTGAAACTCACTTGCTCGGCCATGCACAAGAGTAGCCCGAATCTTTTCCAGACTAGGATCTTAGACTTATTTCATCTTGATCCTTTCCATAAGGGTTGGTTGCAACACCAATGCCATCAATCTCTTGGGTGTCTCGGGTGCTACAACCTCCAACTCCAACCGTCTCATATCCTGAAGCAATGGTTGTCTCGCCCCGGGGTCGAAACTGCGACCCGGGCTCGCCAATAGATCCGCCGCCTATGCAAAACCCCGCACAGGCGAAGCGTCCAACCTGCAAGAAAAGGTACTACAGCTAACAGATATCAGAGCTATAAATAAAAATCTGCTGTAAAACTAAAATCAACCACTGTACAACTGGAAATAATAATAACTATGTCCATCTCCCAAAAATGATAATCATACAATATCCTCAGATACAAAACCAAGAACTCAACAGGGAGGTATCTCCAATAAACATCAGTGTACAGGCTCTCAATACATATCATAACCTCACTACATCAGTCTCTCAAAAGAGGAAATAAAAATAACTAATATACTGAAGATCTCCTCTGAAGGGGTACCGCTACTCTCCAACGACGGGTAGGGATCTAGCTCGCGACTCCCTCGCCTCGATCAACAACCGCAGAATCAGCAGCACCCGCTAAGACTCTGCAAAACAAAGGAGAGAAAAGAAAGGGAGGGGGGAAAACCCCCAACGGGTGTGAGAACTACACCAAAAAGGGAGTTCTCAGTGGGTACCACCGCCAGGCCCGACGATCTGCCCACTAAGTCCACTAGAGGCATAAGATAACCAATGCAGTAAAAACTGTACAAGAAAGCTGGAGACACTCAACAGCTACCATGCCTCTATCTAAATGCTCAAATGGGAAAACTCTGATAAAGATATGCAACACCCGCACACGAGGTGCTCAATCGACCCAATCGAGCTGACTGCCACATCGGGTCCAGTCAAGCCTGCGCCTACCTACAACCACCTCCCACTGCCGGGCAGGAATTACGTAGGGTGTCCATACGGACTAACTCGCTATCGAATAGTGGCACATGCAGGCTATAATCGAAATCCACGCTCTCTCTCAGAACGGATAGACTCAAGATGTTCAACCTCACACACAACGGTCAAGGTACTATCAACGACACGGGACCACCGTCAAACCAAACGACTCCCAACAACGCTAGCACTGGTCTAAACTCAGCTACCAGACTCCACTCAGCCCCCAGGCACGAGTGCAACAAGAAAAGTATCTGACCGAATAAACCCAATCAAATGAACCGGTATAAAACCCGGTACTGCCTGCTCTGTCGTCAATCTCACGAACTCAGTATCTCCACTGTCCAACTGACCGGAACCCAACACGGTCTGACCGGCACCAAACACGGTCTAAAGCCTACTCCGGAGTGGCACTCGAGGGGAGCGACCCACACGAGTAAAGTATCACTGTAACCAGTATCATATGTATCATAATATAGCAGGACTGGATCACGACTCTGATCAAAGTGGAAAACTCCCTCCACTAAAGGAAAATCTAATACCCAAACTGATACACAAGTACAAATTCGGTCAACCGCCCAATATCTGCGGTCGCCGCAAAATCCCACAAGTCCACAACTAATCCAACCTGTCCCAGACACAAAGTCCCGACTACACTATCCCAAATCCCTGCTCGAACCCGAGCAACACGAATCTAGAATCTAGAAAGGAAGGAGAAAGAACAAACATGGTTTCTCCTAAGTCAGATCCCAACATGATAGTGTAGCAATAAAAGATGGCCTATCTAGATGTCCATACAAGCATGCATTTGTCCTCAAGGAAAAGAAAGGGAGTAAATCACATAATAGCTCCATAACCCAGGGTCCATCAAAAGAATGATCAGAATAATACCCGCACATAGATATAGCCTCCTACTCCATCGAGTAATCATAACATAAAAGACTATATGCAAAAATGTCATGCTAAAAGATCACTACTATAGTATATCAATCTGCATGATCTAGGCCATTCCAGTAGCTTCCATCTCGATGCTAAATATTGTACAATTAAACAAGCATACTAACAATCACATAGGGTAAATCCCTTAGGTAAGCATTTACTATTCATCATCATGAATATCCAAATCCTGCAAGTCTTCGATAATATTTAACATAAATATTAATCTTGCAATTCCCTTATACAATCATCCTTCCTAGCTTACCTCACAATAACATACAATGTACCATAAACATGCATGCATTCTAACATAAGAATTAGAGAACCGTCCACCGGTTCTGGAGATGAAGCAACCCACCTGAAGCGCTTTCCGCAGGCAAAGCCGAAGTCGGTGAAGAGGGTGGCCACTTGTTAATAAAATCTGCTAAACCCGCATCCTCGGTACAAGTCGCGCAAGCCACGGCTCCAAACAACATCACCCCAACAATGCAACAGCACAACAAACAACATCACAACACAACTCACTAATCATACCCCAAAATGTACACCAACAGCATTGCTATTTTTCCCAAACAGCACAAAGAAGGGTAATTCTCACCTGCAATCAGTCCTCCAAAAATTCCAAAAAAAACACGGTTGCGATCCTCGCGACGAGTAGCCCCAAAACAAGTATTTAAACTCCTTATTCCGACACCAGTAGGCCAAGATACAAATACAACAACGCCGGGAGCCAATCAAACCACAACCTGCAAAAACTGCGGGATACAACCCCAAAGAAGCTTAAATCTCACCTTTGAAGAGTCCTCAGAAAAATCCAACAAAAATACGGGCGCGTTCCTCTCGAAGTGTAAATGCCGATCGAGTCCTCATACGCCTCATTCCGATGCCCGTAGGCCGAGATATACCAACATAACTCCACCGCTGTCCCGTACCTCGCAGCAGTACAAAGGGTCACAAAAACACCTCGGGAACCGTGCCAAAAATCTAGAATGAGGTGAAACGGTAAACACGGAAAACAAAGACTTACCTCTCGTGAATGCGCTGCCATGAAAATCGGCTCCAAACTCTATCGGGATGATCCGGTGTGTCTCGCGGAACGAAGAGCGACGGTGAAAGCCAAAAATCCAAGGTGCGTCGATATGCGCCGCGTCGCAGAAAACACCGATGGCACGTTCTCCAAAAATGCCCAAGATCTGTAGGAGTGAAGACAACACAGTGTAGAAGGCCTCAGCGCAAAGGGGAGCTCCAGAAAAATCTCCAAAACCCGCTCAAACGGGCACTCAATGCCTATTTATAGGCTGAAATCAAGCCAAAAACACACTTCCTGGTGCATTTTCCGGGCACCCGAATCATTCGGGCGCACACAGTGCCGCTCGATCTGGCCGTCCATCCAGCGCTCGGATTCACCTGATTGCGCCACGTCACCAACAAACAGGCAACAGCCGAAACGACCACCCGCCGTGCGCCACGTGGCCACCCGCGGACGCCAACACGTGGCGCGGCCGAGCGCGGGAGAAGCCGTCTACGCCTCAGTCACCGCGCCCCTGCGCACCTGCCGCGCCGCCTGCCACCCTTCCAGGCACGAATCCCAAGGCCTGCCGCACCCGCTCCATGGACCGAGTACACTGCACCAACCAATCCTACTCGGCCACGTGTCCCAAGGCAAACCAATAGGAAGACAACATGTGGCACGCCGCCCCCGTGCACCGCGCGCCTGCCCGCGCCCACTCCGGCGCCTGCCCGCGCCCGCGCCGCCGCGCTCCGCCGCTGCCTGCCGCCGCCGACGCTGCCCCCGGCCGCCGGAACAGTGCCTAATGCCTCGAAATTCGTGCAGGGCATCCGGGCTCCGAAAAATACAAATAAATAGTCCATTTTCATCGTTTTCGCGCGCTGAATCCAAATCCGATGTCCGTTTTGCCAAATTCCAATCCTCAAATTTTTCGAAGGCATCCAGGTAAGTGTTCCTAACCCAAATTTCGCGCTGAGTCCAATTCTGATATCCATTTCATGCGAAACCACTTCTAAACATTCGACGGGGTTATCCGATCACTCTCGTGATCCATTTAACACACTGAGTCCATCACTTGTGTCCAATTGGTGCACCAACACCGCCGACACGCCACATAGGCCTCCAGAAGCTGCTGGTCCAACAGTAATCCTTACGTGGGAATTTCGGGTCCTCACAATGGTTGTTGGAAAGTGATCATCATTGCTAAGTTCTCCACAGATTTGTGACTTAGAGCATCCGCCACTACATTTGCTTTACCACGGTGGTAGAGTGTCACGCCCCGGGTGTAAACCGGAACCCGGGCCCGTCTACAGATCCGCCGTGCACACGGTATTTCCCGCGTACACGAAGCGCCAAACCTGCTCAGATATAAGAGATAATAATAAAAGAGCAATAAAAACAGAGCTGAACTAAAAACTAATACATCTCAGACTGAAACTGGAAATAAAATACAATACATATGTATGAATGATACATCTGTCTCTCCCAGCTCACCAAAATAAATACAATCTGCTGGCAAAAGCCAGTCCCAAAGTAAAAGTACAACCGTCTGAGGAAACATGGGTACATCAACAGTCCAGCTAACCCGCTCATCCTGCCTCGAGATCTATCTACTCAGCCGTCCTCTCTCCTCGACCCGCCGCTGAAAGCCCAGTAGCACCCGCCGAAGACACTGCAAAACAAGGGAAAAGAAAAAGAGGAAGGAAGAATGGGGGTGAGAACTACTAGTAAACCAGTAGCCTCCCCTAGTGGGTAAAACCTCAAACTCTGACACACCCACTAGGTCTACCAGAGGCAAAAAGGAAAGAAGAGTGGTAAGAAATGAAACTGCTGAAAAAGGGAAATCTACCACTACTATGCCTCTAAAATACAGTCCTAGACTGGAATAACCGTATGCAATAATAACCAACCGTCCCAGATGAACCCAATCTGTACCGCCCTCATCATCGGGCAAGTAAGCCGTGCCGATGTGATAGCAAAACTCCTGCTGCCGCCCTCATCATCGGGCAAGTAAGCCGCGCCGATGTGATAGCAAAACTGTCCATAACTGTCTGGCCCCGGCCTCCGGAGAGGATCTCGAGGGGAGCGACCCACACGAGGAAAGCATCACCGGGCAATAACCGCGCCGGTGTGATAAGTAACAAAAAGCAGGACTGGATCACAACTATAAAGCCCCAGTGGAACACAACCCTCCACTAAAAGAAAACTGATTCCCAATCAGATGCAAAAGTAACCATCCGGTCAATTGTCCAATATCCGCGATTGCCGCAATACCCCATAATCCACGACCAGGTCTCACCACCGACCTCCGGTCAACCGCCCAATATCCGCGGTCGCCGGAATAACCTACAATCACAATCATGTCCCACATCCGACATCTGGTCAACCGCCTACTATCCGCGGTTGCCACAAAACCCTCTAGTCCATAATCATGCCCTATCACCGATGTCCTATAACCGACATCCGGTCAACCGCCCAATATCCGCGGTCGCCGCCAAAACCCATAATCCATAATCCAGGCCCCGGCTACACTATCCCAAACCCCTGCTCAAACCCGAGCAACAAATACCACCTGACTAATGAAAGGAGAACAGAAACAAACAAGGTTTCTCCTAAGTCAAGTTCCAGCATGAAAGTGTAGCGATAAAAGATGGCCTATCAAGATGTCCATACTAGCATGCAAGTGTTCTCAAGGAAATATAATTTAAGTCATTGATCATTAACAGTATCCACCTATGCATGTCACCTACCCTCAAGTAGAACCACTAACAGGATAATCATATAGTCCAAAATAAATATTCCATTCCACATGCAAGGTTAAACGCTATCAAAGCAACCCAATCCCCACACAGGCATGCATGAACCCAACTCCGATCATGATTAATCAAGATGTCCAAGTAAAGGGGGTCACTCTAATATTCCTAGTGAGCATGTCAAAAAAGAGGTAAGCAACAACCACCCACCTCGAGCGCTAAGTCCTGGTCCCAACAGTGAAGTCCACGTCCGGTCTAAGCAATCACCACAACACTGCACAAAGCACCCCAAAAGGACATACACAATTAACATACAATGCTCACACAAAATCTGTCCCAAACACAACAGTCCACAGTTTTGCCCTTTTCACCTGCGAGATCTGCTCGAAAAATTCCAGGAAAAATACCGTCACGATCCTCGCGACGAACCGGTCGAAATAAGTACCTGCACGATCAAATCCGAGTTTCCTACGCTGAGATATAAATTCGACAAGGGAACCACCCCGAAATAAACCAATCACAAAATCTGAATCACAAGGTTCTGTCAACAGGAACTTTTCACCTTCGGAGAAAATTCAGAAAATTCCAAGAAAATTTGGAGATATTCCTCACGATGAGTAGATGCAAAACGCCTTTTGAATCACCCCAATTCGATGCCTGTGCGCGAAGATATCGTCAAAATACCACAGTGCTGTCCAAAACTCCGCCCAAGAAAAAGGGTCAAATGAAAGCTCGGGGAACTCCAAGATAAACTCGAAACTAGGGGAAACTCAAATCACGAAGATCGTAGCCCTACCTGTCATGAAGCCAACGGCGCAAGAATCGCCTCAATCGGAGGTCGGAGTAAGCCGGGGGAGTCCTCGCACTAAAACCGCGACGAAGAAGACCACAAATGAACGAGCGTCGCGCCGCGCCGTAAAAATGAAAACCTCGGGATGCGTGCCGCAGAAAAATCCTGGAATCTGCAGATGGATCCGGCTCTGGGAGAGGAGGAAATCTCGTGAAGAACTCACAGCAAGAAACCGGCCAGAAAAAGAGCTCCAGGGAGAAGTTCGGGCTCTATTTATAGGCCCAAAACAACAAATCCGGAAATACCGGATTTGTCCCAACTTTCGGGCGCAAGGCCCGATTTCGGGCGCCCGAAAGCCCTACGGGCCGGCCCGCGACGAGTGCCCGGAACGCCCGGGAAGCGCCACGTCACCCCGAACAGGCGACAGCAATTCCCGCCGCACGCGAGCTGCCGCGTGGCCACTCCCGGTCAACGCCGTGGGTGGCGCCCGCGAATCACAGGGCGCCACCTGGCCCGCACTAAGGCCCCCCGACCAACCCTGGCACGCCGCCTGGCGCCCCTACCAAGCACGGTTCCCGAGGCCACCGCCCGCGCCTCGGTGAACCCCGCCTTCCTGAGCCCGCCAACTGGAAGCTGCCACGTGTCCCTGCGCCGGGTTCATGCACCCGCGCGGGGAACTCCGTGGACCGCGCATCCAGCGCCAGCCAATCGGGGGTCGACACGAGTCTCCCGCCAGAAACCCTGCACCGCCGTTCAAAACCCTGCACCGCCGCACGAACCCCGTGGACTGCGCCCACGGAATCGACCCTACCGCACGCCGCCACGTGTCCAACGCGCTCCCGTGCACCGCGCGCCTGCCCGTGCGCCCGCGCGCTTGCCCGCGCGCTGCCCGCGACCGCTCCGCCACCTGCCCGAGCCCGTCCGCCGCTGCCCGCCGGCTGCCGGAGTACTGTTCCGGCGTGAACAGTAACCAGTTGCGCAAAATATCAAGTAGATAGTCCATTTTTACCGTTTTCGCGCGCTGAATCCGAATTTGATGTCTATTTTGCCAAATTCTAACTCTAAAAATTGCCGAAGGCATCCGAAAAGGTGTTCCTTTGTCCAAACTTCGCGCTGAGCTCAATTTTAATATCCGTTTCGCGCGAAACCACTTCTAAAGATCCGACGGAGTCAACCGATCACCCACGTGATCTATTTAAGCCCGAAGTCCGCCACTTGTGTCCAATTGGTGCACCAACACCTCCAACACACAGTACAGGCCCCCCAGAAGCCACTAATCACACTACAACAGCTCTGCGGAGATCCAGGTCATCACATGGAGAATAGTCAAATCATAATCCTTAAGCAACTCCAACTATCTGCGCTGCCTAAGATTCAACTCCCTCTGAGTAAAGAGGTATTTTAGACTCTTATGATCGGTATATACCTCACAATGCTCACCGTATAAGTAGTGTCGCCAAAACTTCAATGCAAATACCACGGCGGCCAATTCCAAATCATGAGTGGGGTAGTTTTTCTCGTAATCCTTTAATTGACGAGAGGCATAAGCAATAACCTTCTCTTTTTGCATCAAAACACAACCTAACCCACTCAAGGAAGCATCACTGTAGATCACGTATTCCGCTCCTGTAATAGGCAAAGCCTGGATCGGGGCGGTTGTCAACCGTTCCGTAAATTCCATGAAACTTCTCTCACACGCATCACTCCAAATAAACTTGGTGCCCTTATGTATGAGTCGCATGAGGGGAGTAGATAACCTTGCAAATCCCTCAACAAAACAGCGATAGTAGCCGGCTAGACCGATAAAGCTCCGGATCTCGGTGATGTTCGTCGGTCTAGGCCAATCCTTGATTGCCTCTATTTTCTAGGGGTCCACAGCTATTCCTTTATCTGATATTACATGACCCAAGATCGCTACCTCTCGTAGCCAAAACTTACATTTCTTCAACTTGGCATAGAGCTCTTTCTCCCGAAGTAATTGCAATACATGTCGCAAGTGATCCTCATGCTCTTCATCACTTCGAGAGTACACCAAAATGTCGAAGATGAACACCACGACGAATCTATCCAAAAAGGGCTTGAAGACACGGTTCATCAAATCCATAAAAGCTGCCGGGGCGTTGGTGAGCCCAAACGGCATAACAGTAAACTCGTAGTGTCCATACCGTGTCCTAAAAGCCGTCCTAGGAACATCCTCAGGCTTGATCTTGAGTTGATGATATCCAGACCGAAAATCTTCGAATACACTCTTGATCCTTGGAGTTGATCAAACAAATCATCAATCCTCGGCAATGGATACTTATTCTTAATTGTGACCTGGTTAATTTCACGATAGTCCACGCAAAGGTGAAGTGATCCATCATTTTTCTTGACGAACAAAACTGGCGCTCCCCAAGGTGAAACGCTCGGTCGGATGAAGCTTTTTTCCAACAAGTCTTAAAGCTGCGCCTTGAGCTCTTTTAACTCTGCCGGTACCATCCTATATGGTGCCTTCGAGATTGGGGTAGTTCAAGGGATCAGATCTACCACAAACTCGATCTCTCTGTCTGGTGGCATCCCCGGTAGCTCCGCCGGGAACACATCAGCAAACTCTCGCACAATCGGGTTATCCTCCACTCTCGGAGTCTCACTGCTCCGATCCACAACAGTAGGCAAGTAGGTGACACATCCACTCCTAATCAATTGTTTTGCTTTGGTGGAAGAGATAGTCATCGCGAATAGCGAACTCTTGCAGCCTCTGAACACAAATTCCTTTTGTCTTGGTTCTCGGAACGTCACGAGTCGACTCTCGCAATCAATGGTAGCATGATACCTTGTGAGCCAATCCATGCCCAAAACCACATCGAACTCTCCAAGTCGATGGAGGGCCAACAAATCTGCCGGCAAAAATCCCCAATCCTAACAGGGCAACGAGGGGAATACTCCTTAATCTCCAAAGTATGATAGGGAACTAAGACTCGCTCCGGATGCAAAGTAGGAACTAACTCAATGCCATGCAACTCGGCAAACAGCCGGTCAATAAATGAATGAGATGCACCAGTGTCAAATAAAGCTTGAACTCGAATGCTATGAATCATGATAATACCTGCAACGACATCCTCTGCCGTTGACGCCTCCTCTGCTTGGGCCGCATACATGAGCCCGCTCGGAGCCTGCCGTAGCCCCTCGTACTGTCGCGACGCCGGTGGTCGTCCTGACTGAGAGTTGGTGGGTGGGGTCACCTGTCCGGAATAACTGGTGCTGATGCTGATGAAGGTGTCGGTGTCGAGCCTCGTGGGCACTCTGATCGAAAGTGGACCTCCTGGCCACAAAGGTAGCACTTGCCTTTACGCTGCGGGCATTGTGGCGGCACATGGGGTCCACCACAAATCACACAACGCGGTGGCCGCCAACGGTCAGGTCCTCCTCGGTGAGAAGATGAGCTGCGTCCTCCAGACTGGCTCCTCGGGTGCTTCGGCGGTTTCTTCGAATAGGGCTTGTGACTTGCGCCCTCGGTCGCCGATCTCTTGCCTCGCATCCTATCAAGAGCTTCTCTCTCTTCCTTAGCAATCTCCGCGCCTTTCTCCACTATCAAGGCACGGTCCACAACCTCTCGGTAAGTTTGGAGGTTTAGGGTCTGAACCAATCTGAAGATGGACGGTCTAAGGCCGTTCTCAAACATACGGGCCTTGTCCTCATCGTCCCTCACAACGTGCGGAATACAGTTAAGTAGTCGAGTAAATTCCCTCTCGTACTCCGCCACGGCTTTGTCTCCTTGCCTTAAGTTGTGGAGATCTCTTTCCATTTGCCTTTTTGCACGGGTGGGTGCGAAGGGTCTTGAGTTCCCCTTGCCGCCAACTGCTAGGTCAAGAGAGCTTCCAGCCTCTGCATCCTTGCATCGTGCCGACGCGAAGCCTCAGCCTGCTCTCGCGCCGCAACCGACTGCCGCTGCACTACATCAGCTAGCATGGCCAGCTGCTCTCTCAAATCTCGAACCTCACTGGATCCGGAAGTAGCGGACGTCTCCGCATCGGCCTCCTCGTCCGTCATGGAGCGAGTCGTAGGCATCACAAACTGAAACAGGCATAAAAAACGTAGGTTAGGGCAACCAACGCGAAAGGTATCCCTACTCAAGACAAATCCCAATCATGTGAAAGCGAATGAAGCATGCCACAATTATTTTCCGATGTCAGGTTGTCGGCCGCCAACCAGACCATCCAAGGAAATAGTGTTACGGAATTTGAGTTGGCGTAATTTCGTGAAAGGTTCAAGTCTTGAAGATTGAAGGTGAAGAAGGTTGGATCATTTAACTCAATCTCAAGAAAGAAGAATTCAAAAGGATCAGGTATGTTTAACTAAAGATTTTTGGTGATCCGAATACTTCTTGTAGTGTAGAAACACCTGGAAGAATTTTTCATTGCATAAAAATTAAAAACTGGACATGGGACATGTTCAGGATCCGGATCAGACATTCCAATCCGGATCCCGAAGGGTGTTCGTTCATACACTGGTTCAATCCGGATCGCAGCATCTCATGATCCGGATCCCGAACACTAGTTTTACCTTTTTACTTGCACGATCCGGATCAGGATTTGC
Source organism: Tillandsia leiboldiana (assembly GCA_029204045.2). Taxonomy (NCBI): domain Eukaryota; kingdom Viridiplantae; phylum Streptophyta; class Magnoliopsida; order Poales; family Bromeliaceae; genus Tillandsia; species Tillandsia leiboldiana. The sequence goes on from CM055077.1 coordinate 20,384,977, forward strand.
AATCCGGATCCCGAACGTTGATGTTTGGTGAAACTGTATGAACGATCCGGATCAGCCATTTCGATCCGGATCCCGAACTATTGTTTTTCTGGAAACCGTCTTTCTTGCTACTGCAATCCGGATCGCCGAAATCCGATCCGGATCGCCGTCCGTAAAATTTCCAGAAATGGTAGGTTTTTGATTTTTATCTCCTTCCAAATGTTTCTAACCTATAAATAGACCCTATGATTCTTTTTCTAGGGCTAATCCAAAGAGCGGCATATATTGAAAAAGACGGCCGTGATAGAATAATCCACATATAGAGAAGAAAGGAAATACTAGATATAATTCTATGTTTCTTCATCTATAATTGATTGATTTGATTCTAGGTTTTCATACTCAGATTTTGAGTAGAATCAAATCAATGAATACTTAGATGGTATTTCCGATCTATTTCTAATCTAAGTATTCGGCGGATCATCACCACCCAAAAACAACGATTTCCCCAAAAATCGGCGCGTGGACTCGCGTGTCCTTGTGGATTCAAGGTTCAACCGCTCTCGTGGATTCGGAGCGAGGTACGTTCGTGGATTCGAAGCGTGCTACTGGGTGAAGACCGTGGATTCGGTCAGACGTCGTGGACTCGACGTTGGACGCCGTGGATTCGGCGTTGGACGCAGATCGTGGATTCGAGACGCGTTGCGGAACGAGCGGAGAAGATCAACTAGGAGCGTATGGTAAAAGGTTGAGTCGTCTGTGAGTACGTTAAATCACCTTGTACGTGTTTTAATTCTAGTGGATTTCACCGTGTTATCGGTCCCGTGGTTTTTTACTCCGGCTTGGAGTTTTTCCATGTAAAAATCTTGCGTGTTCATTTATATTTCCGCATTGGGTTTTATTGCGCAATGATTTTTTGAGTGTTTATTGTTTACACCTATTCACCCCCCTCTAGGTGTTTTTTCCCCTATTTAGATCTATATTAGTATAACCCAACAAGTGGTATCAGAGAGGGAATAGGGTTGTAAACAATGGTTGAAGGTGGAAACATCAACAGACCCCCATTCTTCGATGGAACAAATTATGCGTACTGGAAAGTACGGATGAAAGCCTTTTTAATTTCCATCGACGAACGGGTGTGGCAATCAATTGAATTAGGATGGTCTAATCCAACTGAAATTATTGCTGATGTTCGCACCATCAAACCTAGGTCGAAATGGACCAAGGAAGAGTTAGATTCATCTTCTTACAATGGCAAGGGAATTAATGCTATTTTTAATGCCTTATCTCAAACTGAATTCTCTCGCGTCTCGGCATGTGAGACTGCGAAAGAAATCTGGGATGTTCTTCAGGTTACACATGAGGGAACTAACCTCGTGAAGATTCAAAAGCTGCAAATGCTTATGAGCAGATTTGACTCCATTTTTATGGCAGAAAATGAATCTTTCACGGACTACTATACACGATTGCAAGACATCGTAAATTCATGTGCTAACCTGGGAGAGAAGATTCCAGAATTTAAAGTTGTAAGAAAGATCTTAAGAACTCTTCCTGAACGATTTCGCCCAAAGGTTACAGCCATTGAAACTATTAAACACCCGGACGAAATGCGTGTAGAAGAATTAGTTGGTTCATTACAAACATATGAAATGACATTTTCTACTAACAATTCTTCTGGAAAAGCATCCTCTTCTAAGTCTTCAGGTTATGCGTTGAAAACAACTAAGGAAGAAGACGCGGATACATCCTCCTCAGACGATGACGAGAACCTATCTATGGAGGAATTTGAGAAGCAGCTCGCTCTCTTGACAAGGAAGTTTCGCCGCAACTTTCGAAGGGGTAATTCAAGTAAAACTCCATCCTTCGGAAAGTCGAAGAAAGGCAAGGGTACTTCAAGTTACAAGTCAAGAAAGCAAGAGAACTTCTCAAAGGATAAGAAAAGTTCAGAGGGACAACTACAATGCTTCAAATGTCGAGGCTACGGCCACATTGCAACGGAGTGTCCCAACAAGTATCCGGCAAAGAAGAAGGCGATGCAAGTCGTCACTTGGGATGACAACTCAACGTCAAATGAGTCGTCTTCAAGTGATGAAGAAAAGAGCACCACGGCATTCCACGCGTCCACATCTTCACCATTCATGTGCTTAATGGCAAGTACATCCGAGTCATTGCCCAACTCCACTGTTGAAAAGATTGCAACGGACAACGAATCGGATAATTCGGAAGGTGAAGATTTTGCTCTAGCCTGCCACAGACTTTTGAGGGATTCAAAGAAAGTGGCTAAGCAAAACAAGAGTTTGAGAGGGAGATTGCATGATCTCGAAGAAGAAGGAAAAAGGGCAACTTCTCTCTCAAACGCTCTTGAAGTGGAAAGGGAAAATCTGATAAAAGTAAATGTTTCCCTTCAAGAGTCCAATGAGCTTTTTGAGAAGGAACATACAAAACTGGTGGATAAAGCGGATCACTTCTCAAAGCTCTACAACGAGGCTCGACAGGATAACCTGGAAATGACAAAGACCATTTTCCAACTCAAGGATGACTTGCAGCGATTCTCTTCAGGAAGGAGTAAGTTGGATAGGCTTCTTGGTCTTGGTCAAACAAATCGGTTCGGCCTCGGGTACACTCAAACTGGAAACAGTCCAAGTTCGAGTGGGACAGTTTTTGTGCCTCAGTCGGTATCTCCTTCTCCGACACCGGAATTCAAGACAAACAACGACAACAAACCTACTTCATCCTCTTTGGGATCGTCAAGATCTAAGGTATGTTTTCGTTGTGGTGTTTCAGGGCACATAAGAAGATATTGCAAGACGGGAGTCAAACGCTCACCTCAAACACCTCTTGCAATGACTACCACAAAGGTGATTCCTCGGAAATCAATTGCAAATCAATTGAAGGAAAAGAACCTTGGTAGTTCACCGCGCAAGACGACTTCATCAAGGAGCAGCAATCGCTCTAACAAGACGCTTTCACCTAGGCATATAACTTCATGACCATTACCGACGCATTCCAAAAAGGTTTGGGTGCGCAAAGGTGAAATTTTCCCTTGTCTTGTTACCAATGTTTCCTTGCATGCATATGATAGTTCGTCTTGGTATCTGGATAGCGGGTGTTCCCGTCACATGACCGGTGACAAAAATAGTTTTCAAAACTTTGAGAAAATCTCCGGAGGATTCGTTGTTTTCGGAGACGGTCGGTCTTCCAAAATTGTTGGAAAAGGAACAGTAGCTATTCCAGATGGCCCGATTCTAAATAATGTGTTATATGTAGAAGGCCTTAAGACTAACCTCATTAGCATAAGTCAACTTTGCGACAATGGTTTTTTCCGTTAACTTTTCATCTGTTGAATGTGTTGTAACTGATAAGGACCATGTATTCTTTTTAAAGGGGGTTAGATCTGAAAACAATTGTTATGTTGTTCCTAGTAAAACTTCTGAAAATTGTAACTTAGCCTCTTTGAATAATGAAACACTTTGGCATGAAAGGCTAGGTCACATAAATTTTAAGGAACTTGCTAGAATTTCAAACAAAGATATGGTCAAGGGGGTTCCTAAACTTTCATTTGAACAAAACATTATGTGCGGCGGTTGTCAAAAGGGAAAACAGTCCAGGACTGCACACAAGAACTTGAACCACGTTGGTACAAAACGGCCTTTGGCACTTTTACACATGGATTTAATGGGGCCAACTCGTCAACCATCTTTGGGAGGTAAATGGTATATTTTCTTATTGGTTGATGATTTCTCTAGATATTCTTGGGTAGCATTTTTAAAAGAGAAAGCTGATACTTTTGATTCTTTTCACGAGATTTGCCATCGTATTATGATTGAAAAGAATGAAAAGATTACTCGTGTTAGAAGTGATAGAGGTGGAGAATTCATAAATTCAAAATTCATTGATTTTTTGCACTTCCAATGGCATTAAACATGAATTCTCGGCACCCTATACACCTCAACAGAATGGTGTAGTCGAGCGCAAAAAACCGTGTTGTACAAGAAATGGCACGTGTTATGCTTCATAGCCGGAATTTACCGTTATATTTTTGGGCTGAAGCTGTGAACACTGCAGTCTATGTAATTAACCGCGTTTTTTTTGCGCCCGGGAACTTTTAATACACCATATGAACTATGGTTTTGTAGAAAACCGAACATCAAATAGTTTCGTATCTTTGGGAGTCGGTGTTATATTTTGCGTGACCGTGAAAATCTTGGAAAATTAGACTCTCGAAGTGACGAAGGGATTTTCTTGGGTTATTCTACAAATAGTAGAGCATATCGAGTATTTAACTTGGAATCTAAAACGATCGTAGAATCTATAAATGTTAAAGTAGATGAAGCTTTTCACTTTGCATCTGAAAAATTTACCCTCGATATCTCTCTAGATGATGATACACCTGCCATTGCATCTTCTCATGATAATACTTCCAATATTAATGATGCATCTAATGGTTCTTCAAGTTTATCTGATGTGCAGGAATCGTCTCATGTACCTCCGAGTACTCCGTTACCTCAAACGTTACGCATCTCAAGGATCATCCGGAATCGAATATTATTGGAGATCCACAAGAAGGAGTTAGAACTCGGAGGCAGTTGGTTTGTGGATTTGCTTGCTACGTATCTTTAATCGAACCAAAGAACATAGATGAAGCTCTTCAGGATGACTACTGGATTAAAGCAATGCAGGAGGAGCTCCATCAATTTGAGCGAAACAAAGTCTGGGAATTAACGAAGCTTCGAAGCAACACAATGTGATAGGTACCAAATGGATTTTCAAGAACAAGAAAAATGAGGATGGTACTATCATCAGGAACAAGGCACGATTAGTTGCTCAAGGCTACTCTCAAGTAGAAGGTATAGACTTTGATGAAACTTTCGCCCCTGTAGCTAGACTCGAGTCCATTCGTATACTATTTGCTATTGCTTTTATTTTAAAATCAAATTATTTCAAATGGACGTTAAGAGCGCGTTTCTAAATGGGTTTTTAAATGAAGAAGTTTATGTGGCTCAACGAAAGGTTTTGTAGACCATAAAGAACCTAACCATGTTTTTCGTTTGAAAAAGGCTCTTTACGGTCTGAAACAAGCACCGCAAGCATGGTACGAAAGGTGACAAAGCACCTTTTGGAGAAGGGCTATACTCGAGGGGGAGCTGACAGGACTCTCTTTGTGAAGCATTATCAAAACAATTTCATTGTAGCACAAATCTATGTCGATGA
>CM055077.1:20390263-20423764 GCA_029204045.2 Tillandsia leiboldiana
GTCGTGGTGTTCATTTCGACATTTTGGTGTACTCTCGAAGTGATGAAGAGCATGCGGGATCACTTGCGACATGTATTGCAATTACTTCGGAGAAAGAGCTCTATGCCAAGTGAAAGACATGTAAGTTTAGGCTAGAGAGGTAGCGATCTTGGGTAATGTAATATCAGAAAAGGAATAGCTGTGTGTTGCCCTAGAAATTTAGAGGCAATCAAGGATTGTCCCTAGACCGACGAACATCACGAGATCCGGAGCTTTATCGGTCTAGCGGCTACCTATCGCTGTTTTGTGAGGGGATTGAAAGGTTATATACTCAATCAGCGAATAAATACATAAGGGCACCAAGTTTATTTGGAGTGATGCGTGTGAGAGAAGTTTCATGGAATTTCGGAACGGTTGACACCGCCCCGATCCAGGCTTTGACTATTAAGGAGCGGAAACTTCAATGCAAATACCACGGCGGCCAATTCCAAATCATGAGTGGGGTAGTTGTGTTAGTATCCTTAATTGACGAGAGGCATAAGCAATAACCTTCTCTTTTTGCATCAAAACACAAACCTAACCCACTCAAGGAAGCATCACTGTAGATCACGTATTCCGCTCCTGTAATAGGCAAAGCCTGGATCGGGGCGGTTGTCAAACCGTTCCGTAAATTCCATGAAACTTCTCTCACACGCATCACTCCAAATAACTTGGTGCCCTTATGTATGAGTCGCATGAGGGGAGTAGATAACCTTGCAAATCCCTCAACAAAACAGCGATAGTAGCCGGCTAGACCGATAAAGCTCGGATCTCGTGATGTTCGTCGGTCTAGGCCAATCCTTGATTGCCTCTATTTTCTAGGGGTCCACAGCTATTCCTTTATCTGATATTACATGACCCAAGATCGCTACCTCTCGTAGCCAAAACTACATTTCTTCAACTTGGCATAGAGCTCTTTCTCCCGAAGTAATTGCAATACATGTCGCAAGTGATCCTCATGCTCTTCATCACTTCGAGAGTACACCAAAATGTCGAAGATGAACACCACGACGAATCTATCCAAAAAGGGCTTGAAGACACGGTTCATCAAATCCATAAAAGCTGCCGGGGCGTTGGTGAGCCCAAACGGCATAACAGTAAACTCGTAGTGTCCATACCGTGTCCTAAAAGCCGTCCTAGGAACATCCTCAGGCTTGATCTTGAGTTGATGATATCCAGACCGAAATCTTCGAATACACTCTTGATCCTTGGAGTTGATCAAACAAATCATCAATCCTCGGCAATGGATACTTATTCTTAATTGTGACCTGGTTAATTTTCACGATAGTCCACGCAAAGGTGAAGTGATCCATCATTTTTCTTGACGAACAAAACTGGCGCTCCCCAAGGTGAAACGCTCGGTCGGATGAAGCTTTTTTCCAACAAGTCTTAAAGCTGCGCCTTGAGCTCTTTTAACTCTGCCGGTACCATCCTATATGGTGCCTTCGAGATTGGGGTAGTTCAAGGGATCAGATCTACCACAAACTCGATCTCTCTGTCTGGTGGCATCCCCGGTAGCTCCGCCGGGAACACATCAGCAAACTCTCGCACAATCGGGTTATCCTCCACTCTCGGAGTCTCACTGCTCCGATCCACAACAGTAGGCAAGTAGGTGACACATCCACTCCTAATCAATTGTTTTGCTTTGGTGGAAGAGATAGTCATCGCGAATAGCGAACTCTTGCAGCCTCTGAACACAAATTCCTTTTGTCTTGGTTCTCGGAACGTCACGAGTCGACTCTCGCAATCAATGGTAGCATGATACCTTGTGAGCCAATCCATGCCCAAAACCACATCGAACTCTCCAAGTCGATGGAGGGCCAACAAATCTGCCGGCAAAAATCCCCAATCCTAACAGGGCAACGAGGGGAATACTCCTTAATCTCCAAAGTATGATAGGGAACTAAGACTCGCTCCGGATGCAAAGTAGGAACTAACTCAATGCCATGCAACTCGGCAAACAGCCGGTCAATAAATGAATGAGATGCACCAGTGTCAAATAAAGCTTGAACTCGAATGCTATGAATCATGATAATACCTGCAACGACATCCTCTGCCGTTGACGCCTCCTCTGCTTGGGCCGCATACATGAGCCCGCTCGGAGCCTGCCGTAGCCCCTCGTACTGTCGCGACGCCGGTGGTCGTCCTGACTGAGAGTTGGTGGGTGGGGTCACCTGTCCGGAATAACTGGTGCTGATGCTGATGAAGGTGTCGGTGTCGAGCCTCGTGGGCACTCTGATCGAAAGTGGACCTCCTGGCCACAAAGGTAGCACTTGCCTTTACGCTGCGGGCATTGTGGCGGCACATGGGGTCCACCACAAATCACACAACGCGGTGGCCGCCAACGGTCAGGTCCTCCTCGGTGAGAAGATGAGCTGCGTCCTCCAGACTGGCTCCTCGGGTGCTTCGGCGGTTTCTTCGAATAGGGCTTGTGACTTGCGCCCTCGGTCGCCGATCTCTTGCCTCGCATCCTATCAAGAGCTTCTCTCTCTTCCTTAGCAATCTCCGCGCCTTTCTCCACTATCAAGGCACGGTCCACAACCTCTCGGTAAGTTTGGAGGTTTAGGGTCTGAACCAATCTGAAGATGGACGGTCTAAGGCCGTTCTCAAACATACGGGCCTTGTCCTCATCGTCCCTCACAACGTGCGGAATACAGTTAAGTAGTCGAGTAAATTCCCTCTCGTACTCCGCCACGGCTTTGTCTCCTTGCCTTAAGTTGTGGAGATCTCTTTCCATTTGCCTTTTTGCACGGGTGGGTGCGAAGGGTCTTGAGTTCCCCTTGCCGCCAACTGCTAGGTCAAGAGAGCTTCCAGCCTCTGCATCCTTGCATCGTGCCGACGCGAAGCCTCAGCCTGCTCTCGCGCCGCAACCGACTGCCGCTGCACTACATCAGCTAGCATGGCCAGCTGCTCTCTCAAATCTCGAACCTCACTGGATCCGGAAGTAGCGGACGTCTCCGCATCGGCCTCCTCGTCCGTCATGGAGCGAGTCGTAGGCATCACAAACTGAAACAGGCATAAAAAACGTAGGTTAGGGCAACCAACGCGAAAGGTATCCCTACTCAAGACAAATCCCAATCATGTGAAAGCGAATGAAGCATGCCACAATTATTTTCCGATGTCAGGTTGTCGGCCGCCAACCAGACCATCCAAGGAAATAGTGTTACGGAATTTGAGTTGGCGTAATTTCGTGAAAGGTTCAAGTCTTGAAGATTGAAGGTGAAGAAGGTTGGATCATTTAACTCAATCTCAAGAAAGAAGAATTCAAAAGGATCAGGTATGTTTAACTAAAGATTTTTGGTGATCCGAATACTTCTTGTAGTGTAGAAACACCTGGAAGAATTTTTCATTGCATAAAAATTAAAAACTGGACATGGGACATGTTCAGGATCCGGATCAGACATTCCAATCCGGATCCCGAAGGGTGTTCGTTCATACACTGGTTCAATCCGGATCGCAGCATCTCATGATCCGGATCCCGAACACTAGTTTTACCTTTTACTTGCACGATCCGGATCAGGATTTGCAATCCGGATCCCGAACGTTGATGTTTGGTGAAACTGTATGAACGATCCGGATCAGCCATTTCGATCCGGATCCCGAACTATTGTTTTTCTGGAAACCGTCTTTCTTGCTACTGCAATCCGGATCGCCGAAATCCGATCCGGATCGCCGTCCGTAAAATTTCCAGAAATGGTAGGTTTTTGATTTTTATCTCCTTCCAAATGTTTCTAACCTATAAATAGACCCTATGATTCTTTTTCTAGGGCTAATCCAAAGAGCGGCATATATTGAAAAAGACGGCCGTGATAGAATAATCCACATATAGAGAAGAAAGGAAATACTAGATATAATTCTATGTTTCTTCATCTATAATTGATTGATTTGATTCTAGGTTTTCATACTCAGATTTTGAGTAGAATCAAATCAATGAATACTTAGATGGTATTTCCGATCTATTTCTAATCTAAGTATTCGGCGGATCATCACCACCCAAAAACAACGATTTCCCCAAAAATCGGCGCGTGGACTCGCGTGTCCTTGTGGATTCAAGGTTCAACCGCTCTCGTGGATTCGGAGCGAGGTACGTTCGTGGATTCGAAGCGTGCTACTGGGTGAAGACCGTGGATTCGGTCAGACGTCGTGGACTCGACGTTGGACGCCGTGGATTCGGCGTTGGACGCAGATCGTGGATTCGAGACGCGTTGCGGAACGAGCGGAGAAGATCAACTAGGAGCGTATGGTAAAAGGTTGAGTCGTCTGTGAGTACGTTAAATCACCTTGTACGTGTTTTAATTCTAGTGGATTTCACCGTGTTATCGGTCCCGTGGTTTTTTACTCCGGCTTGGAGTTTTTCCATGTAAAAATCTTGCGTGTTCATTTATATTTCCGCATTGGGTTTTATTGCGCAATGATTTTTTGAGTGTTTATTGTTTACACCTATTCACCCCCCTCTAGGTGTTTTTTCCCCTATTTAGATCTATATTAGTATACCCAACAAGTGGTATCAGAGAGGGAATAGGGTTGTAAACAATGGTTGAAGGTGGAAACATCAACAGACCCCCATTCTTCGATGGAACAAATTATGCGTACTGGAAAGTACGGATGAAAGCCTTTTTAATTTCCATCGACGAACGGGTGTGGCAATCAATTGAATTAGGATGGTCTAATCCAACTGAAATTATTGCTGATGTTCGCACCATCAAACCTAGGTCGAAATGGACCAAGGAAGAGTTAGATTCATCTTCTTACAATGGCAAGGGAATTAATGCTATTTTTAATGCCTTATCTCAAACTGAATTCTCTCGCGTCTCGGCATGTGAGACTGCGAAAGAAATCTGGGATGTTCTTCAGGTTACACATGAGGGAACTAACCTCGTGAAGATTCAAAAGCTGCAAATGCTTATGAGCAGATTTGACTCCATTTTTATGGCAGAAAATGAATCTTTCACGGACTACTATACACGATTGCAAGACATCGTAAATTCATGTGCTAACCTGGGAGAGAAGATTCCAGAATTTAAAGTTGTAAGAAAGATCTTAAGAACTCTTCCTGAACGATTTCGCCCAAAGGTTACAGCCATTGAAACTATTAAACACCCGGACGAAATGCGTGTAGAAGAATTAGTTGGTTCATTACAAACATATGAAATGACATTTTCTACTAACAATTCTTCTGGAAAAGCATCCTCTTCTAAGTCTTCAGGTTATGCGTTGAAAACAACTAAGGAAGAAGACGCGGATACATCCTCCTCAGACGATGACGAGAACCTATCTATGGAGGAATTTGAGAAGCAGCTCGCTCTCTTGACAAGGAAGTTTCGCCGCAACTTTCGAAGGGGTAATTCAAGTAAAACTCCATCCTTCGGAAAGTCGAAGAAAGGCAAGGGTACTTCAAGTTACAAGTCAAGAAAGCAAGAGAACTTCTCAAAGGATAAGAAAAGTTCAGAGGGACAACTACAATGCTTCAAATGTCGAGGCTACGGCCACATTGCAACGGAGTGTCCCAACAAGTATCCGGCAAAGAAGAAGGCGATGCAAGTCGTCACTTGGGATGACAACTCAACGTCAAATGAGTCGTCTTCAAGTGATGAAGAAAAGAGCACCACGGCATTCCACGCGTCCACATCTTCACCATTCATGTGCTTAATGGCAAGTACATCCGAGTCATTGCCCAACTCCACTGTTGAAAAGATTGCAACGGACAACGAATCGGATAATTCGGAAGGTGAAGATTTTGCTCTAGCCTGCCACAGACTTTTGAGGGATTCAAAGAAAGTGGCTAAGCAAAACAAGAGTTTGAGAGGGAGATTGCATGATCTCGAAGAAGAAGGAAAAAGGGCAACTTCTCTCTCAAACGCTCTTGAAGTGGAAAGGGAAAATCTGATAAAAGTAAATGTTTCCCTTCAAGAGTCCAATGAGCTTTTTGAGAAGGAACATACAAAACTGGTGGATAAAGCGGATCACTTCTCAAAGCTCTACAACGAGGCTCGACAGGATAACCTGGAAATGACAAAGACCATTTTCCAACTCAAGGATGACTTGCAGCGATTCTCTTCAGGAAGGAGTAAGTTGGATAGGCTTCTTGGTCTTGGTCAAACAAATCGGTTCGGCCTCGGGTACACTCAAACTGGAAACAGTCCAAGTTCGAGTGGGACAGTTTTTGTGCCTCAGTCGGTATCTCCTTCTCCGACACCGGAATTCAAGACAAACAACGACAACAAACCTACTTCATCCTCTTTGGGATCGTCAAGATCTAAGGTATGTTTTCGTTGTGGTGTTTCAGGGCACATAAGAAGATATTGCAAGACGGGAGTCAAACGCTCACCTCAAACACCTCTTGCAATGACTACCACAAAGGTGATTCCTCGGAAATCAATTGCAAATCAATTGAAGGAAAAGAACCTTGGTAGTTCACCGCGCAAGACGACTTCATCAAGGAGCAGCAATCGCTCTAACAAGACGCTTTCACCTAGGCATATAACTTCATGACCATTACCGACGCATTCCAAAAAGGTTTGGGTGCGCAAAGGTGAAATTTTCCCTTGTCTTGTTACCAATGTTTCCTTGCATGCATATGATAGTTCGTCTTGGTATCTGGATAGCGGGTGTTCCCGTCACATGACCGGTGACAAAAATAGTTTTCAAAACTTTGAGAAAATCTCCGGAGGATTCGTTGTTTTCGGAGACGGTCGGTCTTCCAAAATTGTTGGAAAAGGAACAGTAGCTATTCCAGATGGCCCGATTCTAAATAATGTGTTATATGTAGAAGGCCTTAAGACTAACCTCATTAGCATAAGTCAACTTTGCGACAATGGTTTTTCCGTTAACTTTTCATCTGTTGAATGTGTTGTAACTGATAAGGACCATGTATTCTTTTTAAAGGGGGTTAGATCTGAAAACAATTGTTATGTTGTTCCTAGTAAAACTTCTGAAAATTGTAACTTAGCCTCTTTGAATAATGAAACACTTTGGCATGAAAGGCTAGGTCACATAAATTTTAAGGAACTTGCTAGAATTTCAAACAAAGATATGGTCAAGGGGGTTCCTAAACTTTCATTTGAACAAAACATTATGTGCGGCGGTTGTCAAAAGGGAAAACAGTCCAGGACTGCACACAAGAACTTGAACCACGTTGGTACAAAACGGCCTTTGGCACTTTTACACATGGATTTAATGGGGCCAACTCGTCAACCATCTTTGGGAGGTAAATGGTATATTTTCTTATTGGTTGATGATTTCTCTAGATATTCTTGGGTAGCATTTTTAAAAGAGAAAGCTGATACTTTTGATTCTTTTCACGAGATTTGCCATCGTATTATGATTGAAAAGAATGAAAAGATTACTCGTGTTAGAAGTGATAGAGGTGGAGAATTCATAAATTCAAAATTCATTGATTTTTGCACTTCCAATGGCATTAAACATGAATTCTCGGCACCCTATACACCTCAACAGAATGGTGTAGTCGAGCGCAAAAACCGTGTTGTACAAGAAATGGCACGTGTTATGCTTCATAGCCGGAATTTACCGTTATATTTTTGGGCTGAAGCTGTGAACACTGCAGTCTATGTAATTAACCGCGTTTTTTTGCGCCCGGGAACTTTTAATACACCATATGAACTATGGTTTTGTAGAAAACCGAACATCAAATATTTTCGTATCTTTGGGAGTCGGTGTTATATTTTGCGTGACCGTGAAAATCTTGGAAAATTAGACTCTCGAAGTGACGAAGGGATTTTCTTGGGTTATTCTACAAATAGTAGAGCATATCGAGTATTTAACTTGGAATCTAAAACGATCGTAGAATCTATAAATGTTAAAGTAGATGAAGCTTTTCACTTTGCATCTGAAAAATTTACCCTCGATATCTCTCTAGATGATGATACACCTGCCATTGCATCTTCTCATGATAATACTTCCAATATTAATGATGCATCTAATGGTTCTTCAAGTTTATCTGATGTGCAGGAATCGTCTCATGTACCTCCGAGTACTCCGTTACCTCAAACGTTACGCATCTCCAAGGATCATCCGGAATCGAATATTATTGGAGATCCACAAGAAGGAGTTAGAACTCGGAGGCAGTTGGTTTGTGGATTTGCTTGCTACGTATCTTTAATCGAACCAAAGAACATAGATGAAGCTCTTCAGGATGACTACTGGATTAAAGCAATGCAGGAGGAGCTCCATCAATTTGAGCGAAACAAAGTCTGGGAATTAACGAAGCCTTCGAAGCAACACAATGTGATAGGTACCAAATGGATTTTCAAGAACAAGAAAAATGAGGATGGTACTATCATCAGGAACAAGGCACGATTAGTTGCTCAAGGCTACTCTCAAGTAGAAGGTATAGACTTTGATGAAACTTTCGCCCCTGTAGCTAGACTCGAGTCCATTCGTATACTATTTGCTATTGCTTTTTATTTTAAAATCAAATTATTTCAAATGGACGTTAAGAGCGCGTTTCTAAATGGGTTTTTAAATGAAGAAGTTTATGTGGCTCAACCGAAAGGTTTTGTAGACCATAAAGAACCTAACCATGTTTTTCGTTTGAAAAAGGCTCTTTACGGTCTGAAACAAGCACCGCAAGCATGGTACGAAAGGTTGACAAAGCACCTTTTGGAGAAGGGCTATACTCGAGGGGGAGCTGACAGGACTCTCTTTGTGAAGCATTATCAAAACAATTTCATTGTAGCACAAATCTATGTCGATGACATTGTATTTGGCGCAACAAGAGATAATGATGCTTCTAAATTCGCGGAGACCATGGAAAGCGAATTTGAGATGTCCATGATGGGCGAATTGACTTATTTTCTTGGATTGCAAATTAAACAAAATGATGAAGGTATTCACTTGTGTCAATCCAAGTATGCAATGGAGTTGGTTAAAAAGTTTGACTTAGAAAATTCGAAGGATTTTCCGACTCCAATGGGAACTAGCCACAAGGGACTTGGAAGTGAATCACATAGTGAGAATGTAGACGAGAAACTGTATCGAAGTATGATTGGAAGTCTACTTTACCTCACGGCTAGTCGCCCGGATATATCCTTTAGTGTTGGGATTTGCGCGAGATATCAATCAGCACCAAAGGAGGTTCACCTGAAAGCGGTGAAAAGGATCATCCGGTACATCAAAGGATCAATTAATTTCGGAATTTGGTATCCTATGGGAACTAGTTTGGATATTGTTGGATACTCAGATGCCGATTGGGCAGGATCAGTGGATGATCGGAAAAGCACGAGTGGTGCATGCTTCTATCTTGGCCATTGCCTTGTTGCATGGCACAGTAAAAAGCAGAATTGCATAGCACTCTCGACTGCCGAAGCGGAATACATTTCAGCGGGTAGTTGTTCAACCCAACTCATTTGGATGAAAAGTGTGTTGAGCGACTTCCGGATTTCAGCAACTTCGGTAACAATTCTTTGTGACAACACAAGTGCAATTAACATTTCTAAAAACCCTGTGTTGCACTCTAGAACAAAACACATTGAACTTAGATATCATTTTCTTAGAGAGCTAGTTGAATCAAATACTCTTCAACTTTCATATATTTCAACTGAGGATCAATTAGCTGACATTTTAACAAAACCTTTGGATCAAAAACATTTTATTCATTTGCGAAAAGCAATTGGAATGCTTTCCTTGAAATAATTTTTAAAACCTTTGCTTAGGTTAGGTTTTGTTTTTGTGTTTTTGTTCTTTATCTATGTTTATACATAGTACATTAATTGAGCATAGATCATAATTAACTTTAATTGCATCTTTTCACACATTTAGAAATTTATTATGCTTTTGACATCATAATATTTCACTGTTGCAATGATCATTTACGTTAATTAAGTCATCTTCTAAGTGATCAAAGTCAATTTCTCTCTCAATGATCTCTTGGTATAGTCATTATCTTATTTGACTGCTTTGTCGAGTATGAATACGAGATCAATTTTTGGTTGAATACCTTATATATTAAATAATTGATAGCCAATTGAGGGGGAGTCAAAGAAAAGTAAAATGCTCAAAAGATGTGGAAAGAGTTACATCCCAATGAGGAGTGTGAAAACTACCACCACATGGAGGAAAGAGCTACCACCTCGGTCGTCCGAGTACTGTGTGCAGCTACCACATGTATACCAAGCATAGTTGTTCAATTTTTGATTAAGTAAAATGCATATTGAGATACTTGACTCTGTCAAATTTCAAGGTTGGTATAAGGTGGGATTTTAAAGAAAGATGCTCAAAGAGCCACTCCGTCAACAGATTGTCTAAATACATTATCTAACTTATTTGGGATTTCAAACATCTATTGATCTTGGTATTTCATTTTCTTTACCAAATTGATGATTTGATAAAGGCATTACGCATAAGATCATGTTAGATGTGATTGAAGTTGTTCAACTTTAGGGGATTTAATTTTTGTAAATTTTCGTTTTATTTTTGGATATTATTGATAGATTTGGCATAATCTAATTCTTGTTGTATGAAACGATGTTTTTGTTTAAAGTTGATACACAATTGTGCTTACATACTTTTTCTGGATCTTATGAAATTTTTCTAAATTTTTTCTGAAGAAAAAGTTGGAGCCGATCCGGATCGGGCAAGCTGATCCAGATCCCGAACGCAGGCTTCTTCCTGCGGCTGGCCGATCCGGATCAAAATCTCGATCCGATCCGGATCACGGCTAGGGTTTTAATAAGAGCAAGAAGGTTTTGATTTCTTTTACCTTAATCTTTTGTTCCCAAGTCTCTAGAGCTTCTCTCTCTAGAATTCTTGCACCTTGGAGCTTTCCTAACTCAAGTTCTTCGAATCCAAGTAAGTTTTATTGATCAAAATCTCGTTTTTCACAAGTTTTCTCTATCTTCTTCAAAACGTGATGAGATTTTTCTATCTTTTTCGTTTGTGAATGGTTTTTGGTCAAATTTCTTTTGAAATAAGAACTCTGGGTAGATTAGTTTTGATTATATGCTAGGTATTCTCAAGATTAACGAATTTTTGGTCTTCGATTTCAAAAATTTCGGTGTTAGGGCATATAATGTGAATTTTCCAAAATCATGCAATTGATCTAGTTTTAAAATTCCTTTTGCAAAACTAATTTGACTTTTAGTCTCTCTACATGATTATGATTGTTTGGGTACAATTTTTCAAATTTTTGAAAATTAACAATTTTTTCATGTGTTCTTGAGTTATTGCTCACAGGATTTCTTTTCCCTAGAAACCAATAGCAATGGTGATCACGTGGATCATTTTTCTTCTGGCTGCTATGGTACATATGAGAGACACTGTCAAGCCCAAGAGGGCCAAGAAAGCGAAGAAGACTAAGGATGATTCTGACATTGAATCTGAAACAGAATCGATCGATTGGGATGAGTTGAAAATTGAAGCAACAACTGTTCCCACTGCCTCAAAAGGGAAAGCCCCTGCTGAAACCTCAAAGGCTCCGCCTACTGCTGCTGAAAAGGGCAAAGCCCCAATGGAAGAAACCTCTGGGAAGACAAGAAGAAAAGGTGTTGCTCGCAAAAGAGGGTGTGCTCAAGGAATCTCCATTGAGCAACCAGCTGCTAGCCAAGCACCTCCACAAGACTTTATCAGCTCGGCTAGGATTAAGGAAAATGAAGAGGGAAGTGGAATTCAAATTACTGAATCCCTCTCTAGAGCACACTCGGTACCTAGCGAATCCCCATGGGCTGAAGACCAGCATGCATCATCTGCCTCTACAACTCGTCCAGCGACTTCCAAGAGAAACGCTCTAGAAGCTACTGTATTGGCCGCCATTCATCAGGACCAAAGAAGACTTTCTGCTGACCAAGAGAGATTAGCATTAGGTCTCCGACAAATGGCCGCTGACCAAAAACAGATGAAGAAGAAATGTTCCAAATTATCGCGAATTCTGAAAGGAATCTTGAACAAGATAGACGATACTAGCTCAGACAGTTCTGATTTGGCTTGATCTTTTATGCTCTAACCCTTATCGTTTCTATTGCAGGTTTTTAAGTTTTAGGTTTTAGTTTTAGTTCTCAGGATTTTCTTGATTGTGAACTTTTTAACTCTCCTTGTGTTTTGTAATTTTTGGCTTAGTTTGTGACAAAAAGGGGGAGAGAGTTTAAAGCTTAGAGTGAGAAACTTTTGGTGTGAATGTGTGAAAGCTTAGAGTGAGAACTTTTGGTGTGAATGTGTGAACATCAAGGTAAGTATCACTTCAACTTCAACTCTGATTTTTATCTTGTGTTTTGTTGCATGTCCCTACTAACTATTCGACTAACTACTTGGACATGCAATATGACTAACAAGTTGATGTTGGACTAACACTTTGTGACATTTGGTTTTTGAATGCATAGAAGATATGTTGGTTTTTGACTATGATTCTCTTACATATCTGAATTCTCAAATGTCATGATGATCAGATAAACTCTATCTCTGTACTTGGTTTTGTATGTTTCAATTCTTGAGGTATCTAACGTTTCTTTTTGTCAAGAATGATTTCTGTGTGCAGAGAGTACAGATGTCTAAGTCTAGAGTCTGTTTTAGGAGTTTATCTCATGTTTTTAAAATTTTTGGATCTCCATTGTAAATTTTTGTTGTATGGTGATAGCAACAAAAATATCTTTTTGAATTTTCTTTAGTGGATTTGTGTTTTGTCACGAAACCGCCAAAGGGGGAGATTGTTATGGAATTTGAGTTGGCGTAATTTCGTGTAAGGTTCAAGTCTTGAAGATTGAAGGTGAAGAAGGTTGGATCATTTAACTCAATCTCAAGAAAGAAGAATTCAAAAGGATCAGGTATGTTTAACTAAAGATTTTTGGTGATCCGAATACTTCTTGTAGTGTAGAAACACCTGGAAGAATTTTTCATTGCATAAAAATTAAAAACTGGACATGGGACATGTTCAGGATCCGGATCAGACATTCCAATCCGGATCCCGAAGGGTGTTCGTTCATACACTGGTTCAATCCGGATCGCAGCATCTCATGATCCGGATCCCGAACACTAGTTTTACCTTTTTACTTGCACGATCCGGATCAGGATTTGCAATCCGGATCCCGAACGTTGATGTTTGGTGAAACTGTATGAACGATCCGGATCAGCCATTTCGATCCGGATCCCGAACTATTGTTTTTCTGGAAACCGTCTTTCTTGCTACTGCAATCCGGATCGCCGAAATCCGATCCGGATCGCCGTCCGTAAAATTTCCAGAAATGGTAGGTTTTTGATTCTTATCTCCTTCCAAATGTTTCTAACCTATAAATAGACCCTATGATTCTTTTTCTAGGGCTAATCCAAAGAGCGGCATATATTGAAAAAGACGGCCGTGATAGAATAATCCATATATAGAGAAGAAAGGAAATACTAGATATAATTCTATGTTTCTTCATCTATAATTGATTGATTTGATTCTAGGTTTTCATACTCAGATTTTGAGTAGAATCAAATCAATGAATACTTAGATGGTATTTCCGATCTATTTCTAATCTAAGTATTCGGCGGATCATCACCACCCAAAAACAACGATTTCCCCAAAAATCGGCGCGTGGACTCGCGTGTCCTTGTGGATTCAAGGTTCAACCGCTCTCGTGGATTCGGAGCGAGGTACGTTCGTGGATTCGAAGCGTGCTACTGGGTGAAGACCGTGGATTCGGTCAGACGTCGTGGACTCGACGTTGGACGCTGTGGATTCGGCGTTGGACGCAGATCGTGGATTCGAGACGCGTTGCGGAACGAGCGGAGAAGATCAACTAGGAGCGTATGGTAAAAGGTTGAGTCGTCTGTGAGTACGTTAAATCACCTTGTACGTGTTTTAATTCTAGTGGATTTCACCGTGTTATCGGTCCCGTGGTTTTTTACTCCGGCTTGGAGTTTTTCCACGTAAAAATCTTGCGTGTTCATTTATATTTCCGCATTGGGTTTTATTGCGCAATGATTTTTTGAGTGTTTATTGTTTACACCTATTCACCCCCCTCTAGGTGTTTTTTCCCCTATTTAGATCTATATTAGTATAACCCAACAAGTGGTATCAGAGAGGGAATAGGGTTGTAAACAATGGTTGAAGGTGGAAACATCAACAGACCCCCATTCTTCGATGGAACAAATTATGCGTACTGGAAAGTACGGATGAAAGCCTTTTTAATTTCCATCGACGAACGGGTGTGGCAATCAATTGAATTAGGATGGTCTAATCCAACTGAAATTATTGCTGATGTTCGCACCATCAAACCTAGGTCGAAATGGACCAAGGAAGAGTTAGATTCATCTTCTTACAATGGCAAGGGAATTAATGCTATTTTTAATGCCTTATCTCAAACTGAATTCTCTCGCGTCTCGGCATGTGAGACTGCGAAAGAAATCTGGGATGTTCTTCAGGTTACACATGAGGGAACTAACCTCGTGAAGATTCAAAAGCTGCAAATGCTTATGAGCAGATTTGACTCCATTTTTATGGCAGAAAATGAATCTTTCACGGACTACTATACACGATTGCAAGACATCGTGTCACGCCCCGGGGTCGAAACTGCGACCCGGGCTCACTAACAGATCCGCCATCTGTACGGAAACTGCCGTACAGACGAAGCGTCTAACCTGCAGAAAGAATCAACTGCAGAGATACAGATATCAGAGCTGAAAGTAAACTAGTAAGAACCGGAAACCAAACACTGTACAACTGAAGATAATACAATATCCATCTCCCAAATACGATCGTATACCAAGTCCTCTGATACAAAACTCAAAAGGGAGATATCTCCAATAAAGTACATCAGTGCACAGGCTCTCACTTCAAAAATATCCTCACTACATCAGTCTCTCGAACTGTAAAAATAAAGTACAACTCTATACCTCACAACAAAGGTCTCTCAACAGAGGAAAAGAAGTAACTAATCTACTGAAGCTCTCCTCTGAAGGGGTACCGCTACACTCCAACGACAGGTAGGGAACTAGCTCGCGACTCCCTCGCCTCGGTCAGAAGGATCAGCAACTGGAGCAACAGGAACAGGAGAAGAAGTTCCTGGGAAAAAGACACCACGACGGGTGTGAGAACTACTTCCCACAGTAGTTCTCAGTGGGTGCCGTCAACAAGCCCAACGGTCTGCCCACCAAGTCTACTAGAGGTAAAAGATAACAGAGCAATGAAATCTGAACAAGAAAAGCTGGAGCTACTCTACAGCTGCCATACCTCTATCTAGATACTCAAAAAGTGGAACAGATGAAAGTAAAAGAGACCACTCGCACCCAAGGTGCTCAAAAGACCCAATCGAACTGACTGCCTCATAGGGTCCAGTCAAGCCTACGCCTGTCGACTAGGAACGCGCCTGCCCACTACCACGCATCCCCATGAGGACGGGATTTACGTGGGGCGTCCTGCCCGACTAACTCACCCCTCGCGCAAAACTGCCTCAACAGGCCCATCGTATCCACAGCGGCATCTCAGGGACGCGACTCCAACTGAGGAAAACGGCGCGGCATAGAGTATCACAAATTGGCATAAGCAGGCTAGTCAAAATCCACGCTCACTCTCAGAACGGTAGGACTCAGGATCCCCAAATACCTCGCACAACAGTCGGAGAACTCTCGACGACTCAGCTGCTCGGCTAACTCGAAACACGAGACACTAGCCTCGCCAACGGCTCGCAGCACAAGGCTCACTGGCTGGAGATACTCCACAGCCAGGAACGACCCACAACTCAGGGTAACAAAACAGGTCGGACAACACTCAACGACCTGGGACCACCGTCAACCCCAACGGTTCCCAACAAGACGGGCCGGAAGATACTCGACGGCCCGGGACTACCGTCTACTCAACGGCTCCCTCCTACGACAGCGTAAAAGGGAAACAAGACCTCTCGGGACTACCGTTTACTCAAACGGCTCCCCGCACAGATAAGCAACCCGCTACAACTACCAGACTCCACTCTGCTCCCAAGCAAGAGTGCAAAAGCATCCCACACTAAAAGCAAGTCCCGACCTCTCGGCCCACTACCCGGGCGAGAAAACACTATGTCCAGGGATGCAAGAACAGTGTGGATGTCTAAGCATAAATAACCCTAGCCCAAGTGAGGGTTTTCTACTGGTCTGGTTACACATGCAACGTATGACGGGGGTGCTAGGTCAAGTTCCAAGGTACTATATTAACAGATAATAAAAGGAATAACAATTCCTACAATCTAGCATGCTACACAATGAAATAAGCTATCATGCATAGTCCTACATCAGTAGAGATACTGTACAGTCCATAAAACTTGGAGATAAGGCCACCCACCTCGATTTGCCACCAATTGCTCGTAGTCACTTGCAATTGGCCTCCACGCGATCCGCACGCAAAACGGGGCACGCCGTCGGAGTCCGCACGCAAAACGGAGCACGCCGCCGGAGCCCGCACGCAAAACGGAGCACGCTGCCGGGGTCCGCACCAAAAACGGAGGCTGCACGTGAATCGGTGCACGGTGCCGGAGTCCGTACGCAAAACGGTGCACGGTGCCGGAATCCGCACGCAAAACGGAGTCCGCACGCAAAACGGTGCACGGTGCCGGAGTCCGCACGCAAAACGGTGCACGGTGCCCAACACAGAAAAGAGCAAGAGGGTTAATTACAGTCCAAAAGAACGCTCCAAGAACTGTACAAAAATACAGAAAAACCAACCCACGGGACCTACCCCGACTGCGCCGCCGTTGCCGAAACGCTCCCCACGGAAAAACTCGCGCGCTCCACGAGGCCCACGACGCCACGCCGCACCACCCACCATCTCCCTCGCTCTCCCTCTCGCTCGGTTGAAGAAGAAAGGAAGAGAAGAGGAGGGAAATGGCATGCGCGGGGAGGAAGAAGAAGAAGAAAAGAGGGAGAGAGAAGGCGGTCCACGGATCCGGTCCACCGCGCCGGTCCACCGCGCGGGCCAATGGGGAAGCCCCATCCGCGGTCCACAGCACACGGGCGCGCGCGCCCGGTCCACGCGCGCGCCCACAGGGCCACGCGGAGCGCAGCAACGCGCCCGCCACACGGGCGCGTTGCACGCACCGCGCAACCCAGGCGCGGGACACGCGCCCGTTACACGGGCGCGCGTGCCCCCGCGCCCGCGCGGGCGCCAACGGGGGCCCGCCACGTGGCGGCCCCCGCGCGTCCCGCGCCTGCGCCCGTCCTGTCCGCCTGCCGCCTCGAGTAGCACGCCTTGACCCGCGCGCCGCACTCACCTCGGGATCCGCGCCACGCGCCACGCCTCGAGATTCGTGCCGTTTTGCCTCGAAAAACGCGCATTTCATCCGGGCTCCAAATCCAACAAATAAATAGTCCATTCTTAGCGATTTCGCGTGCTGAATCCAAAAACGATGTCCAATTCTCCAAATTCTCACCCGAAAATTTGCCGAATGCCCACTCGATCCGATTTTCGCGCCGGGTCCATTTTTAAAGTCCGATTTGCCCAATTCCAACTCTAAAAATTCCCGAAGGCGACCGGAGAGGTAAACTTTTATCCGAACTTCACCCGGAGTCTAATTTTGACATCTGAATCGCGCGAAATCACCTCTAAACACCCGACGGGTCCCCCAACTTCCCACGGGGTCTCAAATTAAGCCCGAAGTCCACCACTTGTGTCCAAATTGCGCGCAACCCACGCAGGCCTCCAGTGATGCAAGCAAATCCCAAATTGCATCACAAATCCATTTCTGGGCCCCCAACACGCGCACCAACACCCCCCAACGGCGACCGAAAGCTGCCCAACATCCAGCAACCCTACGCGGGGAATTCCGGGACCTCACACATCGTAAATTCATGTGCTAACCTGGGAGAGAAGATTCCAGAATTTAAAGTTGTAAGAAAGATCTTAAGAACTCTTCCTGAACGATTTCGCCCAAAGGTTACAGCCATTGAAACTATTAAACACCCGGACGAAATGCGTGTAGAAGAATTAGTTGGTTCATTACAAACATATGAAATGACATTTTCTACTAACAATTCTT
This sequence comes from Tillandsia leiboldiana, assembly GCA_029204045.2. NCBI lineage: Eukaryota > Viridiplantae > Streptophyta > Magnoliopsida > Poales > Bromeliaceae > Tillandsia > Tillandsia leiboldiana. The sequence continues at coordinate 20,408,212 of CM055077.1, forward strand.
TTGGAAAAGCATCCTCTTCTAAGTCTTCAGGTTATGCGTTGAAAACAACTAAGGAAGAAGACGCGGATACATCCTCCTCAGACGATTACGAGAACCTATCTATGGAGGAATTTGAGAAGCAGCTCGCTCTCTTGACAAGGAAGTTTCGCCGCAACTTTCGAAGGGGTAATTCAAGTAAAACTCCATCTCTTGTACCTATTTAGATCCTTGGAATCCATAACCAACAACGGAGTGCTCGGGGGAATTTGTGATGAATACTGCACATTAGATGAACTAGAAGAACCATGAGATGAATCAAAATTTTTAGAAGATTTATCCTGCAAAGATGCAATTTCATCAGCAAGGAATTCATCATCGAGAGACATATCAATAGTAGATTTATCAGAAGAAAAATAAGAAGCTTCATCTACTTTAACATTTATAGATTCTATCATCGTCTTAGATTTAAGATTGTATACTGATATGCTCTACTGCTTGTAGAATAACCCATAAAAATTCTTTCGTCACTACGAGAGTCGAATTTTCCAAGATTTTCACGATCATGTAAAGTGTAGCAACGACTCCCGAAAATGCGAAAATATTTGATATTAGGTTTTCTACTGAACCATAGCTCATATGGTGTATTTAAAGTACCCGGGCGCAAATATATGCGATTAATCACATAGACCGCGGTGTTAACTGCTTCAGTCATAAAGTGTAACGAAAGTTTTCGGCTGTGAAGCATAACACGCGCCATCTCTTGTACAACCCTATTTTTGAGCTCGACTACACCGTTCTGTTGCGGTGTATAAGGTGAAGAGAATTCATGTTTTACGCCGTTCGAAGAACAAAAATCAATAAATTTTGAATTAATGAATTCTCCATCTCAATCACTGCGAACACGAACAATCTTTTCTTTTCTCTCAATCATAATCCGATGACAAATATCATGAAAAGAATCGAAAGTATCCGCTTTCTCTTTTAAAAATGCTACCCATGAATATCTAGAGAAATCATCAACCAAAAGAAAATTATACTATTTACCTCCCAAGCTTGGTTGACGAGTCTGCCCCATTAAGTTCATATGCAGTAATTCCAGCGGCCGTTTTGTTCCAACGTGGTTCAAGTTCCGATGAGTGGATCTAGATTGTTTTCCCTTTTGACAACCTCCACACACAATGTTTTCTATAAAGTTTAATTTTGGAACATCTCTAACCACGTCCTTGTTTGAAATTCTAGATAGTTCCTTAAAGTTTATATGACCTAGTCTTTCATGCCAATGAGTTTCAGTGTCAAGTGAAACTAGATTACATTATTCAATAAGTTTACTAGTAACTACGTAGCAATTATTCTGTGATCTAACCCCTTTAAAAAAGAATGAATGGTTTGAGTCAGTTACAATACATTCAACTGCAGAAAAATTAACTGAAAAACCATCATCACATAATTGACTAATGCGTATGAGGTTAGTCTTAAGGCATTCAACAAATAAAACATTATTCAAAACCAGGCTATCTGGAATAGTGATTGTTCCTTTTCCAACTATTTCTGAAGATCTTCCATCTCCGAAAACAACAAGTCTTACGGAGGTTTTCTCAAAAGATTTAAAATAGTTTTTATTTTCAGTCATGTGCCGTGAGCAACCACTATCTAAATACCAATACGAATTGCCATATGCATGTAGTGAAGTGTGAATGACAAGACAAGGGAAGATTTCACTTTTGCGCACCCAAACCTTACGAGTTTGGAATATGTCGGCAATGATTGTGAAGTTAAGCTCCTAGGTGAATGCGTCTTCTTCGGTTGATCACTTATCTTTGATTTCCATGACGATGTTGTCTTAGGGGATGCACTACCATTGTTCACTTATCATTGATCACTTACCTTTGTTTGATTTCTTCTTGAATTCCGGTCTCTGTTCTTGATGGTAGTCGTTGCAAAGTAGTGCTTGGTTTGTTCGCTTTGCTCCATGCTTGCAATTTGGCCTTATGTGCCATTTTTCTCCACAATTGTGACATACCTTATTTGACTTTTAAGTTCCAACTTGATGTAGAAGGTCCCACTGCTCATCTACCATCAGCTGTCCACCTTGCCTCGGGGCCTCAGCACTAATCGTCGGCACGGAGAGTGTTGCTCGCTCAAACGGCGCCACTGGAGTCGCTGCCATCGGGAATACTGCAATAGGGGTAGTCCTAGTGGGAAAAATGCAGACGGGGGTGCTCACTGCCCAACAACTGGGTCATCCTAACCAGCTGCTCACTCCGCTGCTGGTATACCTCAAACATTCCTGTCATTTGGGCCCAAAGCGCTATGACCGCCAATATGGGTATCTGGCCCGAATTGATCCTCTCAGGCTCAACTGCTAAGACGGGTGCACACCGATCAAAACTCAGCGTCGTGGAGACACCGCTCACCACGACAAAACTGCACATCAGCACACGACAAAAGCTCGACCCAATCCAGCGAAAGTCTAAAACATGTCACCCATTCCACAGCATTATGTTGTCTGCAGCCAACATAATCTCTTAGGAGAATAAACTTGACGATCACCCATCCCATCCCTTGGGAGAGGTATAGAACCCAATTAAAACTCTCGCTATTAGTCACGACTCTCACGAAGTCATCCTAGGGTCAAACCACAAGCCTAGGGTTTCCAAAGTCCCAACTGACCTATTGCTAAGCTCTGATACCAACCTATTCTTTCACGCTCCGGGGTGGAAACAGCGACCCTGGCTCGCAAACAGATCCGCCGCCCATACGGGAAATCCCGCATAGGCGCAGCATCTAACCTGCAAAAGATAGTACTACACCTATACAAATATCAGAGCGGAAATAAACTGCTGAAGAGATAAAAATCCAATCACTGTATATCAAGAAATAAAGTACAGTATCCGACTCCCAAATAAATAATCATCATACAACATCCTCAATACAACCTCCCTGAACCCAAAAAGGAAGATAAACTAAAATCATAGTACATCAGTCTCTCAAAATACAGAAAATCTCTCTCAAGTAAAAACTATACAAAAATCCAACTGACAGTACTAAAATCTCCAACCAGGGGGTACAGCTACACTCCAGCGACAGGTGGGGGTCTAGCTCGCGACTCGCTCGCCTCGAACAGTGGCCGAAGAATCAGCAACTCCCGCAGAAGACTATGCAAAATAAAGGAGAGAAACGAAAAAGGGGGGGGAACCCCCAACGGGTGTGAGAACTACCAGTAAACCAGTAGCCCTCAGTGGGTAAATCCTCAAACTCCGACGTACCCACCAAGTCTACTAGAGGCTACAAAGGAGATAAAGTGGTAAGCTGAAATAATCTGCTGATAAGGAAACTACCACTACTATGCCTCTAATGTAGTACCGAATAAAACGACTATATGCATGCATCAGTGAATAGTATTTGCCAAATAATCCCAATCAATGGACCGGTATAAAACCTGGTACTGCCTGCTCTGCCTCCATCATCGGGTATGCCAGCCAACGCATAACACCGATGTAATATGGAACTCAACTGTCTGCTCTTGTTGCCATCATCAGGTATGCCAGCCAACGCATAACACTGATGTAATAAGGAACTCAAGAACCCAATTACTGACCGGCACATACTCGGTACAGTCGCACACTCCGGAGTGGCACTCGAGGGGAGCGACCCACACGAGTAAAATAGTCTGCCAAAAGTATCTCAAAATAGCAGGTCTTAGTCACGACAATGCTCAAGGTGGGAAACTCCGTCCACTAATGAAACCCAGATCCCCAATCCGATGCAAAATCAATATCAGGTCAACCGCCCAGTATCCGCGGTTGCCGCAACACCCCACAAGCCCACAATCTGGAACAACAACCGTCATCCAGTCAACCGCCCAACGTCCGCGGTTGCCACAACCCCAACAAGTCCACAATCTGGTACAACAATCGACATCTGGTCAACCGCCCCATATCCGCGGTTGCCGCAACCCCAACAAGTCCACAATCTGATAAGATCCTCCCAGACTCGATAATCTCAGCTACACTATCCCAAACCCCTGCTCGCAACCCGAGCAACAAGAATCCTATGCCGATAAATAAGAAGGAGGAGAAAAGAAAACAAACATGTTTTCTCCTAAGTCAAGTCCCAACATGATAGTGTAGCGATAAAAGACGGCCTAACTAGATGTCCATACAAGCATGCAAATGTTCTCATGAAGGATAAAGTAAGAGAATCGAGTAACAGTTTAATATAGGGATAACCACATGTCAGGATTAATAATCAGCTATACATGTCCATAGACCATAATCCATAATCCATAATAAATCACCAGAGTGTACCAGTCTCACATAAATAGGCAAAGGAATAACCAGAATAGTATGATCATGCACGATCAATAACGGGGTGGCGAAACAATAGGCAAGGTGTCGGGGATCACTCTAATACTCCTAGTGAGTAAGCCGTAAAAAGAAGTGCACAACAACCCATCTGGAACGCGCAGATCCGGAATCCGATCGGGATGAAATTTGGCGTGCGCGTTCCCTCAGCTCCTACGGTTCCAACGAATATGAAATCGCTCAAAAACTCCTCCGGGATTTGCGGTGGCAATCAAAATAGCGAGGCGCTGTCCAGCGACACTGTGCAAAAATAGCGGGCACGTCATTAGGTTAAAACTGTTAAACCAAGCATAGTTTCTAACCGGGGCCAAAAGGAAAATCTCTCACCTTGATCATGATAAAAAGATCCAACTTCCCCTTTGCTCAGCAACAATTGTAACAAGAGCCGAACAGTATAAAATATAACTCCAGAAATTCAGTGCTTGCTGTTTTGCGGAACAGTCCTCAAAAACTATAATTTTCACCTGCGAGAAATCCTCCAAAAATTTCAAAAAAAATCACAGCTGCGATCCTTGCGAAGCGTAGATGCAAATCGAGTATTTAAACTCCCAGTTCCGACACCCTTAGGTCGAGAAAAGGCATGATCTCTCCTCCGCTGTACAAAAATTGCCGCAAAAAAAAGGGGGTCTAAAGATGCTCCAAAAAACCCAGTAAAATCTCAGAACGGAGTTAAACGATAAAATGGAAAACGAAGATGTACCTCTCGTGGAAACGTTGCCGCTAGAATCGGCCAAAAACTCCTTCGGGGTAGCTCGGGGGAGCCCGCGGACTGAACTGCGACGGAAAAACGCCACCGGAAGAGGAACGTCGAAGCACGCCGAGTCACAGAAACCGTCGATGTCGCGGTCTCCTAAAATCCCCAAGATCCATCAAAGGGTAGAGGACTAGTAGGGGAAAGCCTCTGCCAAAGGGGAGCTCCAACAAAATCCCAAAAGTCCCGAAATGGGGCTTCAAAGGCCTATTTATAGGCAAAAAAGATCCAAAAGAAACCTACTGTTTGGGGTACGTTTTCGGGTGCCCGAAAAATTTGGGCGCCAAACAGGCACCAGCCAAGGCAGCGCCCGGATTCACCAGGGCGCGCCACGTGGCCTGCCCCACGCACCTGCGAGGCGCGGCCAACCAGGCCGCGCCACGTAGCCCACCCACGCGCGCGGGTGGTTAGCGCCAGCCAACCACCGGGCGACACGTGGCACGCCTACGGCGCGCTCGCCTGCCTCGCGCGGTACGGTCGCCTGCCCTCCACCTGCTCGCCTGCCTCGCTCCGCTGTGTGGACAGCGCACGCCACGTCGTCCACTCAGCGGCCGTCACGTGGCCCCACCCCCGGTCCACGGCTCCCGCATGGACCGCGCCTGCTGAGCCCACCAATCCGGTGCTGCCACATGGCCTCATCTCGGTCCAAGAATCCCCCCGTGCAACCGACCCTTATGAAAGGATCAAGATGAAACAAGTTCAAGATCCTAGTTTCGAAAAGATTCGGGCTACTCTTGTGGATGGCCGAGTCGGTGAATTTCATGTCGATGATCACGGCGTACTTCGTTTTCGAAGTCAACATTGTGTACCGGCGGATTTGGAGATCAAAGAAGAGATCTTGAAAGAAGCACATCGAGCACCTTATTCTCTTCACCCGGATGGCACAAAAATGTATAAGGACTTAAGGTTGCTTGAATAGAGAAAACATGTGTCGGCCAGGTTGGCTTCTCTCGGTGTCAAATACAAATTTATATTCTAGAAAGAAACATGTGTCGGCCAGGTTGGCTTCTAGGGCATACATCTAACAATCTCCCACTTGCACTAAAGCCAATTAGCCATATACCTAAGCCCCATCTTCTCAAGGTGGGCTTCAGTCTTCTGGTGGCTTAGCGGCTTAGTCAGTGGTGTAGGTTTATTTTTATAGGATCAACAAGGATCTAAATAGGTACTATCAAACAATTAGAGGGGGGGTGAATAGGTGTAATACTTATAAAACCAAATCTCAGTGCAAAATAAAAACCAATGCGGAAAATAAAAACAGCACACCGAGATATACGTGGAAACTCCAATCCAGGAGAAAAACCACGGGACCAACACGCAATAACAATCCACTAAGAATAGAAGAATAACAAGGTGATTACCGACTCCACGGACTCAACACCTCCTTCAGCTTCTTCGGACCTTGCGCTGACCGGTTGGATGTCCACGCAATAACAATCCACTAAGAAAAGAAGAATAACAAGGTGATTACCGTCTCCACGGATTTAACCCCTCCTTCAACTTCTTCGGACCTCGCGCTCCACCGTTTGCACGTCCACTGCACACGTTCGAATCCACGAACGCCACTCGAATCCACGAGCACACGTTTCGAATCCACGAAACGCCTTTAGCACACCGAATCCACGATGCCACGTCGAATCCACGACGCAAACTCAGTCGATAAGAATATTGACTTCGATGGTGATCCTTTGCTTAGATCTCATTGAGGAACCGTAGAAGAAATCTCTAAGCAAAGACTAGATCAATTCGACAAAAGATAGATCTTGGAAGAACCGTCGAATTGACCTAAAAGAGGCGAAAGAGAAGAACGGTAAAAACCAGCCTCTAGGGTTGCTCTCGAGTGTTTCTGAATTGATCGGTAAGTATCGAGAAACCCTAAGTGTCTATTTATAACCCTTGGAAAAAGATAAAAGTCGGTTTAGTAATTTTATCCGATAGGGCATTGTGTACCGGTACCAAATAACGTGTTCCGGTACGCAATGGTGCAAACACTGATTTTTCTATTGTGTTCCGGTACGCGAGTCCGTGTTCCGGTACGCCAATGCAATTTACAGAAAATTCTGTGTCGGGTTTGAGGAACTCAAAGTGTGGTTCCGGTACGCAATGTAAAAACTGATTTTTCCAAGATAAGCTTTATCCAAATCAAACCTAGTACCGGAATCCAAACTTAAGAAAGGTTGTAAGTTAAAACCAAGTTCCTAAAACCAAGTCTAAACCGGGTTTCAATCATTTCCAGATTCCAATGATTATAAATGAACTTAAATCACCATAGTTTAATTAACCATACCTGAGTGTTATCTTGAGCTCATGTTGAATCTTTAAAGAGTCTTCGAAAACTGATTTGACAATTTGATCCCTTTAAGACTCCGACTCAACTCATGAAATATGCCAACACAAAAAGCCGTAACAATCTCCCCCTTTGGCAATTTCGTGACAAAACCCAAAATACATAAAACCGCTCAAGTCACTCATCTTAAACCAAAAAATCGAAACTCAATGTTATCACCAAAACATTGATTTTCTTTGCGTGAAAGATCCAATAAATACAAATTACATTTGAACCAAACAGTCCTAGAACATACTCTATGACTTAGGACTTGGAGTCTTAAAGTGATGTAATTCCTGCAAAACAAAACTCCAAACAAAATCAAACATTAGTCGTTAGAAATTAAATCCTACATTTGATTCGTCTTCCATTGGTTTCTTTTGTTTTTTCAGCTTTTTGTTTTGTGGCTCTTTCAATCTTTTCTTTATCTCCCCCTATCTTGAGCATCCATGTTCTTCATGTTCTCCATGTTCTCCCCCTGTCTTGAGCATCTATGTTCTCCACCCTTTGTGATGCAATCATTATTTTCTGTCTCCCCCTTTTTATGATATGTCCATCATTTCCGTTCTCCCCCTTTTTGTCACAAATTGTCAAACAGTTAATATAAACAAAAAGTAAAAATACTAGGAGGATAAGTTCTTAGTTACAAGACGATTAGAGTTCTTGTTCATCACAAAGTGAAAAGGAAATGAAAACCAAAAACAAGAAGGAAAAGAAATCACTCATCCTCATTTGAATCATCATCATCATCATGTGATGTTGGTCCATGCGATGTACTCGGTGCTGTTGCGCCAGTGACCACATCATCATGTTTACACCCAAGGATATCGAAGATTTTCTTTAAACCATCCTCAAGTTTCTTGAAGCCTTGCTCCATCCTTTGCTCCATCCTTTGCTTTAATGAACGAACATCCCGATGCAAGGTTTGAAGAGTTACGACCTCATCTGGTTCAGCAAGATTCTTGACGAGGTGGTGCACTCACAGTCGCTTCACTTGCATAGGCTTTTGTATGCCCAAATGTCTTCAAGGTGCTAATTGACTTGGCTAAAGTGATTCCATCAATTGCCCCCAAGCCATAATCATATTTGGCACAAGAAATGTCCACTCCGTGATCTTCCAGAATACTAGTAATCAAGATTGGATACGGTTAGAAGGTCACGTTGCCTTGATCCTTCAATGACATGTACCATTTGCTGCCAAATGAGAAATGGAATGTTGGTGTTAATTCCATTTGCACTTTCCGGGTGACCGAGGAAAAAGAGAAGTAACAATCGATCCCATCGAATCCTTTTGGTTCCCAGTGTGGGCAATAGGTTGTAGCATACAATTAAGGACAAAATATGATATTCTGGTTTTAGGTCCTTTGATTCAACATATGATCTGTTCGTGTGCGTCCCTGTCTTGCAAATAGAGTCCACAACCATATCCCAATGGGTATCATGTAGGAAATTACCATCAGTGTAATAAAGACCAGTAGTGTCAACAGCTAATCCAAGGTTTGCACCAATTACTGCTGGAGTAATGTCAAACTTGACGCCTCTAACTGTTGTTTCAAAGACGAAGGCTCCGGTGTCATGGTCTTTTTGAAGTATGTTACCTTGCATGTAGAATTCCCTGATGATCTCCACACAAAAACCCCATCTTAGGTTGAACTCTGCCAAGTGGCCGAATATGACTTCGTTCCAAAAGCCTTGCAAAGTCTGGCACCTCACGACATAGCTCGTTTAAAGTTCACGTGTCGCTCTCCAATGCTTGTGCGGTTTGCAAATCTGGCACGGCGTTTTGCACTCACATGCGGTTCACTTTCATCAACATTTGATCTCCGTTGAGAGCGCTCGCGTATTACCGGTCCACCGGTACTTCTACGCGGAGGAGAATCCGCACCCTTCTTTTTTCCTTGAAGCCAAAGGTGCTTTCCCCTTTCCTTGAACTGATTCCTCTTCATATTCTGAGGAATGTTCAGATTCTGAGCTAGTTGAATCCTCATTTGCGTGATCGTTTGGTAGCCTTTTTCTTTCCAGAACTGCGACCACGTCCACTTCCAGTGGCCATCAAAACCACTAGTGCAAGAAGCCATGAAAATGCCATTTCCTACAAAGAACACAATGCACTATGATTTGATCGTATAGGAAGGCTTAAACATGTCTAAGAAACATTCTAAACATGTCACAATTGATGATTCATCACTTTAAAATCATTTACATTAAAAGCCCTAATTCTCAATTTCTTTTATGCTAAGAACATATGAAAATGTTAGATTCAATCAAATAAGCATGGAAACATGAATCTAATTAGATAGAAAGCAACCATATATGTTCAAAACATGAATTAAGAGTGATTTAAGCAAGAGATTTTCATTTGGAGTAAGGTACAAACTCAAAAATCCCAAAATAAACATCAACACCTAAAAACTAGGGGTTTTGAAACAAAAGTAAGCAAGATTAATGAAGAAACTTACAAATCAAAGCAACCAAATCACTTGACCTTGATGAAAAAACCCCTTAGAGATATTTTAGATAGAGAGAGGGAGGGTTTTGAAGTGGGAGAGATGAAATAAAACATTGTAGTCTCGGAATATAAGGAATCCCAGATCGCGTACCGTATCAGAAGTCGCGTACCGGTACGCAGTGTAAAAGCCGAAAAAACCATCGTTCGGGATCCGGATTGACAGGCAGGGGGATCCGGATCCGCAATGTAGTTCCGGTACTAAAAATGTCGTACCGGTACGCAAGTGAAAAACCAGAAAACTTCACATTTGGGATCCGGATTGGATTTTCTAATCCGGATTGGATTTTCAGGTACTAAAAGCAGGTACCGGAACAACAGAGCCAAAAAGCAAAAATTTCTTGAAACAAATCCAAATTTTGAAATCTTTTCAAATACCGATTTGTATACAATCAAGAAATCCATTTAAGTGCTTTGAAAACAATGAATTCACATAGATGTCATTCAATCCAATTAATTATAAAATTAAAAAGGTTTACTCTAAAATCATGAAAAATAAAGGTATAAAACATTATAAACCGTTTTTCATGTTATATTCATCAAACACAAGTCATCAAAAATAATCTTGAGATCCAAAGTCTATCAAGATGTAACGGATTTACAAAGATGACTTACGGAGATTTCCAAACGACATCAATCTTGAATTCTACCCTTTCAAATTGAGATAAGCACTAAAATACCTAAGGGTGGCTCTTTGAGCATCTTTCAACTATCCACCTTATACCAACCAGGAGATTGTTCAAAATAAGAACTTTGAATATAAATCTCCGAATGCTTCAACTAAAAAATTCTCATAAAATATTATCAAGCATCCATAACATGTGGTAGCTTCACACACAAACCGGACGACCGGGGTGGCAGCTCTTTCCAACATGTGGTGGTAGTTTTCACACTCCTTTCGGATGTAACTCTTTCCACATCTTTTGCAAATCATTTATTACCCTTGTAAGAATGCAATCTCTTACGTGAAAGAATTAAATCCCAAATTTTAGTCTATCGGTTGTCTCACGTTTATCACAATGAATTCACACAACCGAGATAGATTAAGCATCTAAAGATCACACATGATTTCTAAAATTTGATGCTTATAATATCAAAAACTCCTATAATGAAGTATCTTCAAGATTATGATTATGGAGTAAAGTTGATAATCCATATAAAATTAATTTGGAGTGAATAAACGTGAAGCCCTTTTTATTCAATGCACTTGTTCATTAAAAACCTTTTGTTAAAAAAAAAGTATAAAAACGAAGAGCATTGAAAACATGTAATGCAAAGATTAAGAAAAATATGAAGGGAAAACCAATCAAAGCATTACATACAGTCATAAGCTATTTAGAACTTAAGACAAGGAAAGATATCACCTTTCCGAATCCAAAATCGCTGGATTTTGGGTTGTCTTGATTCGTTGTGGCCGGGGGTTGTAGCTTTGACTGTTGATCCACCTTAGGTCTTTGCCTCGCAGTGATCCACTTGAATGATTGATGTTGTGGCTCGGACCTTTGGTGGGTTGAGTGAACTCCTTTGACTTGATGTGTCTTTTGATTCCGTTGAGTTCGCTCCGTAGATGAAGTTGCCGAAGAATTTTCTTTCTCTTTTTCGGGCAATCTTCACCAAATGTCCTTCAAGTCCACAAAGGTGACAAGTTCTTCCTTTCAATTTGATTGTGGAACTTGAAGCTTCACAGTTTGGTTCCTTTTAAATCCCAAACCAACCTTGCTTGTTTGACCTAATCCGGACATACAATCAAGTTTCTTGGAACGGTTGAAAGCCTTTGTATGTCGGATTTAAGTTGATGAACTTGCTTGGTCAATGCTTGGTTGGTGACATGAATTTCCTCAAACTGTTTTTCTAGAAAACCAATCTTGTCCATATGGGATTTAGCGTTTGTCTCCGATTGGTTTATCTTTTCTTGGAGGATTTTATTATTATCCAATAAAAGTCCTTGTTCCTCCTCGAGATCATGAAGTTTGATCTTTAAAGCATGATTCTCGTCTTGAATCTCAAGTCGTTGCTTCCTCAACTTCTTGATATGTTTGGCCATCTTCTTTGATTCCGCAAGAAGTTGTTGATATGCCTCAACGAGTTCTTCTTCGTCCGACTCCCCCTCACTTGATGACTCTCCGCCGGATGTTGATGTTTCATGCAAAATCAAAGGAGTAGAGTCAGTGACTAAAGATGATAAACAAAATTAGAAGAGGGAATTTGAGAGGCATGAAAAGCAACGATTTTTCCTCTTTACTTGAGGTCGATTCATTAGAAGTAGAATCGTCCCAAGTTTTCGCTTGCAAAGCCTTCTTTTTATATGATTTCGGAGAAGGACAATCCGTTGAAAATGGCCGTAGCCTTTGCATCTATAGCATTGGATTTCCCCTTCGAATTCATCTTTTTCCTTAGAAGGTTTTGCAAAGCTTTTGAGGTTAGAGGATTTAGAACCCGATGATCCTTTAGATGGTTTCGTGGATGAAGATCCATCGGTTCGATTCTTCCAAAATTTCCGACGAAATTTCTTTGTGATCCGCGCCAATTGTTCTTCAAAATCGGCAAAAGAGATTTCATCGTCGGAACTTGATTCGCTATCTTCTTCCTTTGTTGATTTGAATGCAATACCTGTAAGCTTAGAAGAAGACTTGGAAGAAACTTGATTAGTAGGAAAAGTCATTTCATAAGTTTGCAAAGCACCTACTAATTCCTCTACACTCATCTCATCCGGATGACTAACGGTTTCAATGGCGGTAACCTTTGCCCTAAACCGTTCCGGAAGAGTCCGAAGTATCTTTCTTACAATTTTCGACTCCGGGATCTTTTCTCCTAAATTAGCACATGTATTTATTACATCTTGAAGTCTAGTGTAATAATCTGTAAACAATTCATGCTCTTCCATATGAATAGAGTCAAATTGACTTGTAAGCATCTGGAGCTTTTGAATTTTTACAAGATTAGTACCCTCATGTGTAATTTTGAGAATATCCCAAATTTCCTTCGCGGTTTCACACGCGGAAATTCGTGTGAACTCAGTCGAGGAAAGAGAATTAAATAAAGCGTTCATACCTTTCCCATTGTAAGAAGATCTTTCAAATTCCTCTTTGGACCATCTAGAGCGAGGTTTTGGGGTAGTAGAATTTCCTACTTCCTCAACAGGATGCACCCAACCGTATTCCACGGATTGCCATACCCGCTCATCAATTGCGATGAGAAAAGCTCTCATCCGCACTTTCCAATAAGCATAATTAGTCCCATCAAAAAGAGGAGGTCTATAAATATTACCACTTTCACCCAACATGATAGATAAACCTAAAACCCGCTCTGATACCAATTGTAGGTTTTTTAGGATCCACAAGGATCTAAATAGGTACTATCAAACAACTAGAGGGGGGGTGAATAGGTGTAATACTTATAAAACCAATCTCAGTGCAAAATAAAAACCAATGCGGAAAATAAAAACAGCACACCGAGATTACGTGGAAACTCCAATCCAGGAGAAAAACCACGGGACCAACACGCAATAACAATCCACTAAGAATAGAAGAATAACAAGGTGATTACCGACTCCACGGACTCAACCCCTCCTTCAGCTTCTTCGGACCTTGCGCTGACCGGTTGGATATCCACGCAATAACAATCCCTAAGAAAAGAAGAATAACAAGGTGATTACCGTCTCCACGGATTTAACCCCTCCTTCAATTTCTTGGACCTCGCGCTCCACCGTTTGCACGTCCACTGCACACGTTCGAATCCACGAACGCCACTCGAATCCACGAGCACACGTTTCGAATCCACGAAACGCCTTTAGCACACCGAATCCACGATGCCACGTCGAATCCACGACGCAAACTCAGTCGATAAGAATATTGACTTCGATGGTGATCCTTTGCTTAGATTATCATTGAGGAACCGTAGAAGAAATCTCTAAGCAAAGATTAGATCAATTCGACAAAAGATAGTTCTTGAAAGAACCGTCGAATTGACCTAAAAGAGGCTAAAAGAAGAACGATAAAAACCAGCCTCTAGGGTTGCTCTCGAGTGTTTCTGAATTGATCGGTAGTAGTTTTGAGAAACCCTAAGTGTCTATTTATAACCCTTGGAAAAAGATAAAAGTCGGTTTAGTAATTTTATCCCGATAGGGCATTGTGTACCGGTACCAAATAACGTGTTCCGGTACGCAATGGTGCAAACACAGATTTTTATTGTGTTCCGGTACGCGAGTCCGTGTTCCGGTACGCAATGCAATTTACAGAAAATTCTGTGTCGGGTTTGAGGAACTCAAGTGTGGTTCCGGTACGCAATGTAAAAACTGATTTTTCCAAGATAAGCTTTATCCAAATCAAACCAAGTACCGGAATCCAAACTTAAAAAAGGTTGTAAGTTAAAACCAAGTTCCTAAACCCAAGTCTAAACCGGGTTTCAATCATTTTCAGATTCCAATGATTATAAATGAACTTAAATCACCATGGTTTAATTAACCATACCTGAGTGTTATCTTGAGCTCATGTTGAATCTTCAAAGAGTCTTCGAAAGCTGATTTGACAATTTGATCCCTTTAAGACTCCGACTCAACTCATGACGAATATGCCAACACAAAAAGCCGTAACAAGTGGGTCTCCCACGTTATCCGCGGAGTCTACTCTTTGCACCTCGACGTAATTTTTTTCGAGATAGTCGCGTATAATATGAAACCGCCGCTCTATGTGCTTGGACCTCTGATGAGACCTAGGTTCCTTAGCCAGGGCTATGGCGCCATTGTTGTCGCAATAAAGTGGAATGGCATCCGAGGCATCACCCCTAGTTCAGTGACAACTTCTTGAATTAGAAGGCTTCCTTTGCAGCCTCAGATACGGCGATATACTCTGCTTCCATAGTAGAGTCGGCGATGATTGGTTGTTTGGAACTCTTCCAATACACGAACCACCATGGCACAAGAACACATATCCCAACGTACACTTTCTATCGTCAAACATCAGACATGAAGTCTGAATCAGTGTATCCTTGTACTTCAGCTCTCTCCTCCAAAGACCAAAAATATCTTTAGTCTTTCTCAAGTACTTAAGTTATGTTTGTCACAGCCGGTACAGTGCTCTCACCGGATGTGATGATATCTGCTTGTGACACTCATAGTGCGATATCAGGCGTGTACATAGCATGACATACATTGAGGCTCCCTATAGTAAAGCAAAGGGATATTGGCTCATTCGTTGAATCTCTTCAGAGTATTGGGGCACATTTTCTTAGAGATATAATTCCATGCCTAAGGGGTAGAAGTCCCCTTTTAGGAGTTTTTCATGCTGAACTTCTTCAGCACCTCCTCTATGCACATTTTCTGTAGGATGTAGTGCACCGACTCCGCGAAATACCGAAGTGCGGCGAAAAATACTTGTAACACATTTAAAATATAATTACAAGTGAGTTTGAACCGTTTCGAATCGATGCAAGGAACCGTCGAGTCGAAAAGTGAGTTGGAGTTGAGAAGTTGGAAGCTTCAAGTTGTGAGCTTAAGTTGTAGTGCATCGACTTCGCAAAATGGCGAAGTGCGGCGAAATCACACGTAACGCGTTTAAAATATGATTACAAACGAGTTCGTGGGTTTCGAGTCGATGCCAAAGCGCATTAGTCGAAAAGTGAGTTGGAGT
>CM055077.1:20423864-20476282 GCA_029204045.2 Tillandsia leiboldiana
AAACGGCACGGTGCCCAACACAGAAAAGAGCAAGAGGGTTAATTACATTCCCAAAGAAACGCTCCAAGAACTGTACAAAAAACGGAAAAACCAACCCACGGGACCTGCCCCGACTGCGCCGCCGTTGCCGAAACGCTCCCACGGAAAAACTCGCGCTTCCACGAGGCCCCGACGCCACGCCGCAGCCACCCACCTCTACTCCCTCGCTCTCCCTCTCGCGTCGGTTGAAGAAGGAAGGAAGAGACATTGGTAAATGGCATGCGCGGGAGGAAGAAGAAGAAGAAAAAGAGGGAGATAGAGGCGGTCCCGGATCGGTTGCCCATCCCCCCCACCGGCCGGTCCACCGCGCGGCCGATGGGGAACCCCATCCGCGGTCCCACATCACACGGTCGCTCGCGCCCGTCCACGCGCGCGCCCCACAAGGGCCACGCGGAGCGCAGCAACGCGCCCGCCCCACGGGCTCGCGTTGCACGCACCGCGCAACCCAGGCGCGGGACACCTCGCCCGTTACACGGGCGCGCGTGCCCCCGCGCCCCCGCGGGCGCCAACGGGGGCCCGCCACGTGGCGGCCCCGCGCGTTCCCGCGCCTGCGCCCGTCCTGTCCGCCTGCCGCCTCGAGTAGCACGCCTTGACCCGCGCGCGCACGACCACCTCGGGATCCGCGCCACGCGCCACGCCTCGGATTCGTGCCGTTTTGCCTCGAAAAACGCGCATTCATCCGGGCTCCAAATCCAACAATAAATAGTCCATTCTTAGCGATTTCGCGTGCTGAATCCAAAAACGATGTCCAATTCTCCAAATTCTCACCCGAAAATTTGCCGAATGCCCACTCGTCCGATTTTCGCGCCGGGTCCATTTTTAAAGTCCGATTTGCCCAATTCCAACTCTAAAATTCGCCGAAGGCGACCGGAGAGGTAAAACTTTTATCCGAACTTCACCCGGAGTCTAATTTTGACATCTGAATCGCGCGAAATCACCTCTAAACACCCGACGGGTCCCCCAACTTCCCACGGGGTCTCAATTTAGCCCGAAGTCCACCACTTGTGTCCAAATTGCTCGCGCAACCCACGCAGGCCTCCAGTTGGCAGCAAATCCCAAATTGCATCACAAATCCATTTCTGGGCCCCCAACACGCCACCAACACCCCCCAACGCGACCGAAAGCTGCCCAACATCATCAGCAACCCTACGCGGGAATTCCGGGACCTCACACATCGTAAATTCATGTGCTACCCTGGGAGAGAAGATTCCAGAATTTAAAGTTGTAAGAAAGATCTTAAGAACTCTTCCTGAACGATTTCGCCCAAAGGTTACAGCCATTGAAACTATTAAAACACCCGGACGAAATGCGTGTAGAAGAATTAGTTGGTTCATTACAAACATATGAAATGACATTTTCTACTAACAATTCTTTGGAAAGCATCCTCTTCTAAGTCTTCAGGTTATGCGTTGAAAACAACTAAGGAAGAAACGCGGATACATCCTCCTCAGACGATTACGAGAACCTATCTATGGAGGAATTTGAGAAGCAGCTCGCTCTCTTGACAAGGAAGTTTCGCGCCGCAACTTTCGAAGGGGTAATTCAAGTAAAAACTCCATCTCTTGTACCTATTTAGATCCTTGGAATCCATAACCACAACGGAGTGCTCGGGGGAATTTGTGATGAATACTGCACATTAGATGAACTAGAAGAACCATGAGATGAATCAAAATTTTAGAAGATTTATCCTGCAAAGATGCAATTCATCAGCAAGGAATTCATCATCGAGAGACATATCAATAGTAGATTTATCAGAAGAAAAATAAGAAGCTTCATCTACTTTAACATTTAGATTCATCATCGTCTTAGATTTAAGATGTATACTGATATGCTCTACTGCTTGTAGAATAACCCATAAAAATTCTTTCGTCACTACGAGAGTCGAATTTTCCAAGATTTTCACGATCATGTAAAGTGTAGCAACGACTCCCGAAAATGCAAAATATTTGATATTAGTTTTCTACTGAACCATAGCTCTATGGTGTATTTAAAGTCCCGGGCGCAAATATATGCGATTAATCATAGACCGCGGTGTTAACTGCTTCAGTCATAAAGTGTAACGAAAGTTTCGGCTGTGAAGCATAACACGCGCCATCTCTTGTACAACCCTATTTTTGAGCTCGACTACACCGTTCTGTTTGCGGGTATAAGGTGAAGAGAATTCATGTTTTACGCCGTTCGAGAACCAAAAATCAATAAATTTTGAATTAATGAATTCTCCATCTCAATCACTGCGAACACAACAATCTTTCTTTTCTCTCAATCATAATCCGATGACAAATATCATGAAAAGAATCGAAAGTATCCGCTTTCTCTTTTAAAATGCTACCCATGAATATCTAGAGAAATCATCAACCAAAAGAAATTATACTATTTACCTCCCAAGCTTGGTTGACGAGTCTGCCCCATTAAGTTCATATGCAGTAATTCCAGCGGCCGTTTTGTTCCAACGTGGTTCAAGTTCCGATGAGTGGATCTAGATTGTTTTCCCTTTTGACAACCTCCACACACAATGTTTTCTATAAAGTTTAATTTGGGAACCTCTAACCACGTCCTTGTTTGAAATTCTAGATATTTCCTTAAAGTTTATATGACCTAGTCTTTCATGCCAATGAGTTTCAGTGTCAAGTGAAACTAGATTACATTATTCAATAAGTTTACTAGTAACTACGTAGCAATTTCCTGTTGATCTAACCCTTTTAAAAAAGAATGAATGGTTTGAGTCAGTACAATACATTCAACTGCAGAAAAATTAACTGAAAAACCATCATCACATAATTGACTAATGCGTATGAGGTTAGTCTTAAGGCATTCAACAAATAAAACATTATTCAAAACCAGGCTATCTGGAATAGTGATTGTTCCTTTTCCAACTATTTCTGAAGATCTTCCATCTCCGAAAACAACAAGTCTACGGAGGTTTTCTCAAAAGATTTAAAATAGTTTTTTATTTTCAGTCATGTGCCGTGGAGCAACCACTATCTAAATACCAATACGAATTGCCATATGCATGTAGTGAAGTGTGAATGACAAGACAAGGGAAGATTTCACTTTTGCGCACCCAAACCTTACGAGTTTGGAATATGTCGGCAATGATTGTGAAGTTAAGCTCCTAGGTGAATGCGTCTTCTTCGGTTGATCACTTATCTTTGATTTCCATGACGATGTTGTCTTAGGGGATGCACTACCATTGTTCACTTATCATTGATCACTTACCTTTGTTTGATTTCTTCTTGAATTCCGGTCTCTGTTCTTGATGGTAGTCGTTGCAAGTATGCTTGTTTGTTCGCTTTGCTCCATGCTTGCAATTTGGCCTTATGTGCCCTTTTTCTCCACAATGGTGCATACCTTATTTGACTTTTAAGTTCCAACTTGATGTAGAAGGTCCCACTGCTCATCTATACCATCAGCTGTCCACCTTGCCTCGGGGCCTCAGCACTAATCGTCGGCACGGAGAGTGTTGCTCGCTCAAACGGCGCCACTGGAGTCGCTGCCATCGGGAATACTGCAATAGGGTAGTCCTAGTGGGAAAAATGCAGACGGGGGTGCTCACTGCCCAACAACTGGGTCATCCTAACCAGCTGCTCACTCCGCTGCTGGTATACCCAAAACATTCCTGTCATTTGGCCCAAAGCGCTATGACCGCCATATGGGTATCTGGCCCGAATTGATCCTCTCAGGCTCAACTGCTAAGACGGGTGCACACCGATCAAAACTCAGCGTCGTGGAGACACCGCTCACCACGACAAAACTGCACTCAGCACACGACAAAAGCTCGACCCAATCCAGCGAAAGTCTAAAACATGTCACCCATTCCACAGCATTATGTTGTCTGCAGCCAACATAACTCTTAGGAGAATAAACTTGACGATCACCCATCCCATCCCTTGGGAGAGGTATAGAACCCAATTAAAACTCTCGCTATTAGTCACGACTCTCACGAAGTCATCCTAGGGTCAAACCACAAGCCTAGGGTTTCCAAAGTCCCACTGACCTATTGCTAAGCTCTGATACCAACCATTCTTTCACGCTCCGGGGTGGAAACAGCGACCCTGGCTCGCAACAGATCCGCCGCCCATACGGGAAATCCCGCATAGGCGCAGCATCTAACCTGCAAAAGATAGTACTACACCTATACAAATATCAGAGCGGAAATAAACTGCTGAAGAGATAAAAATCCAATCACTGTATATCAAGAAATAAAGTACAGTATCCGACTCCCAAATATAATCATCATACAACATCCTCAATACAACCTCCCTGAACCCAAAGGAAGATAAACTAAAATCATAGTACATCAGTCTCTCAAAATACAGAAAATCTCTCTCAAGTAAAAACTATACAAAAATCCAACTGACAGTACTAAAATCTCCAACCAGGGGTACAGCTACACTCCAGCGACAGGTGGGGGTCTAGCTCGCGACTCGCTCGCCTCGAACAGTGGCCGAAGAATCAGCAACTCCCGCAGAAGACTATGCAAAAAGGAGAGAAACGAAAGGGGGGGGAAACCCCAACGGGTGTGAGAACTACCAGTAAACCAGTAGCCCTCAGTGGGTAAATCCTCAAACTCCGACGTACCCACCAAGTCTACTAGAGGCTACAAAGGAGATAAGTGGTAAGCTGAAATAATCTGCTGATAAGGAAACTACCACTACTATGCCTCTAATGTAGTACCGAATAAAACGACTATATGCATGCATCAGTGAATATATTTGCCAAATAATCCCAATCAATGGACCGGTATAAAACCTGGTACTGCCTGCTCTGCCTCCATCATCGGGTATGCCAGCCAACGCATAACACCGATGTAATATGGAACTCAACTGTCTGCTCTTTGTTGCCATCATCAGGTATGCCAGCCAACGCATAACACTGATGTAATAAGGAACTCAAGAACCCAATTACTGACCGGCACATACTCGGTACAGTCGCACACTCCGGAGTGGCACTCGAGGGGAGCGACCCACACGAGTAAAATAGTCTGCCAAAAGTATCTCAAAATAGCAGGTCTTAGTCACGACAATGCTCAAGGTGGGAAACTCCGTCCACTAATGAAACCCAGATCCCCAATCCGATGCAAAATCAATATCAGGTCAACCCGCCCAGTATCCGCGGTTGCCGCAACACCCCACAAGCCCACACTGGAACAACAACCGTCCCGTCAAACCGCCCAACGTCCGCGGTTGCCACAACCCCAACAAGTCCACAATCTGGTACAACAATCGACATCTGGTCAACCGCCCCATATCCGCGTTGCCGCAAACCCCAACAAGTCCACAATCTGATAAGATCCTCCCAGACTCGATAATCTCAGCTACACTATCCCAAACCCCTGCTCGCAACCCGAGCAACAAGAATCCTATGCCGATAAATAAGAAGGAGGAGAAAAGAAAACAAACATGTTTTTCTCCTAAGTCAAGTCCCACATGATAGTGTAGCGATAAAAGACGGCCTAACTAGATGTCCATAAAGCATGCAAATGTTCTCATGAAGGATAAAGTAAGAGAATCGAGTAACATTTTAATATAGGGATAACCACATGTCAGGATTAATAATCAGCTATACATGTCCATAGACCATAATCCATAATCCATAATAAATCACCAGAGTGTACCAGTCTCACATAATAGGCAAAGGAATAACCAGAATAGTATGATCATGCCGATCAATAACGGGGTGGCGAAACAATAGGCAAGGTGGTCGGGGATCACTCTAATACTCCTAGTGAGTAAGCCGTAAAAAGAAGTGCACAAACAACCCATCTGGAACGCGCAGATCCGGAATCCGATCGGGATGAAATTTGGCGTGCGCGTTCCCTCAGCTCCTACGGTTCCAACGAATATGAAATCGCTCAAAAAACTCCTCCGGGATTTGCGGTGGCAATCAAAAATAGCGAGGCGCTGTCCAGCGACACTGTGCAAAAATAGCGGGCACGTCAGTTAGGTTAAAACTGTTAAACCAAAGCATAGTTTCTAACCGGGGCCAAAAGGAAAATCTCTCACCTTGATCATGATAAAAAGATCCAACTTCCCCTTTGCTCAGCAACAATTGTAACAAGAGCCGAACACAGTATAAAATATAACTCCAGAAATTCAGTGCTTGCTGTTTTGCGGAACAGTCCTCAAAAACTATAATTTTCACCTGCGAGAAATCCTCCAAAAATTTCAAAAAAAATCACAGCTGCGATCCTTGCGAAGCGTAGATGCAAATCGAGTATTTAAACTCCCAGTTCCGACACCCTTAGGTCGAGAAAAGGCATGATCTCTCCTCCGCTGTACAAAAATTGCCGCAAAAAAAAGGGGGTCTAAAGATGCTCCAAAAAACCCAGTAAAATCTCAGAACGGAGTTAAACGATAAAATGGAAAACGAAGATGTACCTCTCGTGGAAACGTTGCCGCTAGAATCGGCCAAAAACTCCTTCGGGGTAGCTCGGGGGAGCCCGCGGACTGAACTGCGACGGAAAAACGCCACCGGAAGAGGAACGTCGAAGCACGCCGAGTCACAGAAACCGTCGATGTCGCGGTCTCCTAAAATCCCCAAGATCCATCAAAGGGTAGAGGACTAGTAGGGGAAAGCCTCTGCCAAAGGGGAGCTCCAACAAAATCCCAAAAGTCCCGAAATGGGGCTTCAAAGGCCTATTTATAGGCAAAAAAGATCCAAAAGAAACCTACTGTTTGGGGTACGTTTTCGGGTGCCCGAAAATTTGGGCGCCAAACAGGCACCAGCCAAGGCAGCGCCCGGATTCACCAGGGCGCGCCACGTGGCCTGCCCCACGCACCTGCGAGGCGCGGCCAACCAGGCCGCGCCACGTAGCCCACCCACGCGCGCGGGTGGTTAGCGCCAGCCAACCACCGGGCGACACGTGGCACGCCTACGGCGCGCTCGCCTGCCTCGCGCGGTACGGTCGCCTGCCCTCCACCTGCTCGCCTGCCTCGCTCCGCTGTGTGGACAGCGCACGCCACGTCGTCCACTCAGCGGCCGTCACGTGGCCCCACCCCCGGTCCACGGCTCCCGCATGGACCGCGCCTGCTGAGCCCACCAATCCGGTGCTGCCACATGGCCTCATCTCGGTCCAAGAATCCCCCCGTGCAACCGACCCTTATGAAAAGGATCAAGATGAAACAAGTTCAAGATCCTAGTTTCGAAAAGATTCGGGCTACTCTTGTGGATGGCCGAGTCGGTGAATTTCATGTCGATGATCACGGCGTACTTCGTTTTCGAAGTCAACATTGTGTACCGGCGGATTTGGAGATCAAAGAAGAGATCTTGAAAGAAGCACATCGAGCACCTTATTCTCTTCACCCGGATGGCACAAAAATGTATAAGGACTTAAGGTTGCTTGAATAGAGAAAACATGTGTCGGCCAGGTTGGCTTCTCTCGGTGTCAAATACAAATTTATATTCTAGAAAGAAAACATGTGTCGGCCAGGTTGGCTTCTAGGGCATACATCTAACAATCTCCCACTTGCACTAAAGCCAATTAGCCATATACCTAAGCCCCATCTTCTCAAGGTGGGCTTCAGTCTTCTGGTGGCTTAGCGGCTTAGTCAGTGGTGTAGGTTTATTTTATAGGATCAACAAGGATCTAAATAGGTACTATCAAACAATTAGAGGGGGGGTGAATAGGTGTAATACTTATAAAACCAAATCTCAGTGCAAAATAAAAACCAATGCGGAAAATAAAAACAGCACACCGAGATATACGTGGAAACTCCAATCCAGGAGAAAAACCACGGGACCAACACGCAATAACAATCCACTAAGAATAGAAGAATAACAAGGTGATTACCGACTCCACGGACTCAACACCTCCTTCAGCTTCTTCGGACCTTGCGCTGACCGGTTGGATGTCCACGCAATAACAATCCACTAAGAAAAGAAGAATAACAAGGTGATTACCGTCTCCACGGATTTAACCCCTCCTTCAACTTCTTCGGACCTCGCGCTCCACCGTTTGCACGTCCACTGCACACGTTCGAATCCACGAACGCCACTCGAATCCACGAGCACACGTTTCGAATCCACGAAACGCCTTTAGCACACCGAATCCACGATGCCACGTCGAATCCACGACGCAAACTCAGTCGATAAGAATATTGACTTCGATGGTGATCCTTTGCTTAGATTCTCATTGAGGAACCGTAGAAGAAATCTCTAAGCAAAGACTAGATCAATTCGACAAAAGATAGATCTTGGAAGAACCGTCGAATTGACCTAAAAGAGGCGAAAGAGAAGAACGGTAAAAACCAGCCTCTAGGGTTGCTCTCGAGTGTTTCTGAATTGATCGGTAAGTATCGAGAAACCCTAAGTGTCTATTTATAACCCTTGGAAAAAGATAAAAGTCGGTTTAGTAATTTTATCCCGATAGGGCATTGTGTACCGGTACCAAATAACGTGTTCCGGTACGCAATGGTGCAAACACTGATTTTTCTATTGTGTTCCGGTACGCGAGTCCGTGTTCCGGTACGCAATGCAATTTACAGAAAATTCTGTGTCGGGTTTGAGGAACTCAAAGTGTGGTTCCGGTACGCAATGTAAAAACTGATTTTTCCAAGATAAGCTTTATCCAAATCAAACCTAGTACCGGAATCCAAACTTAAGAAAGGTTGTAAGTTAAAACCAAGTTCCTAAAACCAAGTCTAAACCGGGTTTCAATCATTTCCAGATTCCAATGATTATAAATGAACTTAAATCACCATAGTTTAATTAACCATACCTGAGTGTTATCTTGAGCTCATGTTGAATCTTTAAAGAGTCTTCGAAAACTGATTTGACAATTTGATCCCTTTAAGACTCCGACTCAACTCATGAAATATGCCAACACAAAAAGCCGTAACAATCTCCCCCTTTGGCAATTTCGTGACAAAACCCAAAAATACATAAAACCGCTCAAGTCACTCATCTTAAACCAAAAATCGAAACTCAATGTTATCACCAAAACATTGATTTTCTTTGCGTGAAAGATCCAATAAATACAAATTACATTTGAACCAAACAGTCCTAGAACATACTCTATGACTTAGGACTTGGAGTCTTAAAGTGATGTAATTCCTGCAAAACAAAACTCCAAACAAAATCAAACATTAGTCGTTAGAAATTAAAATCCTACATTTGATTCGTCTTCCATTTGGTTCTTTTGTTTTTTCAGCTTTTTGTTTTGTGGCTCTTTCAATCTTTTCTTTATCTCCCCCTATCTTGAGCATCCATGTTCTTCATGTTCTCCATGTTCTCCCCCTGTCTTGAGCATCTATGTTCTCCCCCTTTGTGATGCAATCATTATTTTCTGTCTCCCCCTTTTTATGATATGTCCATCATTTCCGTTCTCCCCCTTTTTGTCACAAATTGTCAAACAGTTAATATAAACAAAAAGTAAAAATACTAGGAGGATAAGTTCTTAGTTACAAGACGATTAGAGTTCTTGTTCATCACAAAGTGAAAAGGAAATGAAAACCAAAAACAAGAAGGAAAAGAAATCACTCATCCTCATTTGAATCATCATCATCATCATGTGATGTTGGTCCATGCGATGTACTCGGTGCTGTTGCGCCAGTGACCACATCATCATGTTTACACCCAAGGATATCGAAGATTTTCTTTAAACCATCCTCAAGTTTCTTGAAGCCTTGCTCCATCCTTTGCTCCATCCTTTGCTTTAATGAACGAACATCCCGATGCAAGGTTTGAAGAGTTACGACCTCATCTGGTTCAGAAGATTCTTGACGAGGTGGTGCACTCACAGTCGCTTCACTTGCATAGGCTTTTGTATGCCCAAATGTCTTCAAGGTGCTAATTGACTTGGCTAAAGTGATTCCATCAATTGCCCCCAAGCCATAATCATATTTGGCACAAGAAATGTCCACTCCGTGATCTTCCAGAATACTAGTAATCAAGATTGGATACGGTAGAAGGTCACGTTGCCTTGATCCTTCAATGACATGTACCATTTGCTGCCAAATGAGAAATGGAATGTTGGTGTTAATTCCATTTGCACTTTCCGGGTGACCGAGGAAAAAGAGAAGTAACAATCGATCCCATCGAATCCTTTTGGTTCCCAGTGTGGGCAATAGGTTGTAGCATACAATTAAGGACAAAATATGATATTCTGGTTTTAGGTCCTTTGATTCAACATATGATCTGTTCGTGTGCGTCCCTGTCTTGCAAATAGAGTCCACAACCATATCCCAATGGGTATCATGTAGGAAATTACCATCAGTGTAATAAAGACCAGTAGTGTCAACAGCTAATCCAAGGTTTGCACCAATTACTGCTGGAGTAATGTCAAACTTGACGCCTCTAACTGTTGTTTCAAAGACGAAGGCTCCGGTGTCATGGTCTTTTTGAAGTATGTTACCTTGCATGTAGAATTCCCTGATGATCTCCACACAAAAACCCATCTTAGGTTGAACTCTGCCAAGTGGCCGAATATGACTTCGTTCCAAAAGCCTTGCAAAGTCTGGCACCTCACGACATAGCTCGTTAAAGTTCACGTGTCGCTCTCCAATGCTTGTGCGGTTTGCAAATCTGGCACGGCGTTTTGCACTCACATGCGGTTCACTTTCATCAACATTTGATCTCCGTTGAGAGCGCTCGCGTATTACCGGTCCACCGGTACTTCTACGCGGAGGAGAATCCGCACCCTTCTTTTTCCTTGAAGCCAAAGGTGCTTTCCCCTTTCCTTGAACTGATTCCTCTTCATATTCTGAGGAATGTTCAGATTCTGAGCTAGTTGAATCCTCATTGCGTGATCGTTTGGTAGCCTTTTTCTTTCCAGAACTGCGACCACGTCCACTTCCAGTGGCCATCAAAACCACTAGTGCAAGAAGCCATGAAAATGCCATTTCCTACAAAGAACACAATGCACTATGATTTGATCGTATAGGAAGGCTTAAACATGTCTAAGAAACATTCTAAACATGTCACAATTGATGATTCATCATTTAAAAATCATTTACATTAAAAGCCCTAATTCTCAATTTCTTTTATGCTAAGAACATATGAAAATGTTAGATTCAATCAAATAAGCATGGAAACATGAATCTAATTAGATAGAAAGCAACCATATATGTTCAAAACATGAATTAAGAGTGATTTAAGCAAGAGATTTCATTTGGAGTAAGGATCAACTCAAAAATCCCAAAATAAAACATCAAAACCTAAAAACTAGGGTTTTGAAACAAAAGTAAGCAAGATTAATGAAGAAACTTACAAATCAAAGCAACAAATCACTTGACCTTGATGAAAAACCCCTTAGAGATATTTTAGATAGAGAGAGGGAGGGTTTTGAAGTGGGAGAGATGAAATAAAAACATTGTAGTCTCGGAATATAAGGAATCCCAGATCGCGTACCGGTATCAGAAGTCGCGTACCGGTACGCAGTGTAAAAGCCGAAAAACCATCGTTCGGGATCCGGATTGACAGGCAGGGGGATCCGGATCCGCAATGTAGTTCCGGTACTAAAAATGTAGTACCGGTACGCAAGTGAAAAACCAGAAAACTTCACATTTGGGATCCGGATTGGATTTTCTAATCCGGATTGGATTTTCAGGTACTAAAAAGCAGGTACCGGAACAACAGAGCCAAAAAGCAAAAATTTCTTGAAACAAATCCAAATTTTGAAATCTTTTCAAATACCGATTTGTATACAATCAAGAAATCCATTTAAGTGCTTTGAAAAACAATGAATTCACATAGATGTCATTCAATCCAATTAATTATAAAAATTAAAAAGGTTTACTCTAAAATCATGAAAAATAAAGGTAAAACATTATAAACCGTTTTTCATGTTATATTCATCAAACACAAGTCATCAAAAATAATCTTGAGATCCAAAGTCTATCAAGATGTAACGGATTTACAAAGATGACTTACGGAGATTTCCAAACGACATCAATCTTGAATTCTACCCTTTCAAATTGAGATAAGCACTAAAATACCTAAGGGTGGCTCTTTGAGCATCTTTCAACTATCCCACCTTATACCAACCAGGAGATTGTTCAAAATAAGAACTTTGAATATAAATCTCCGAATGCTTCAACTAAAAAATTCTCATAAAATATTATCCAAGCATCCATAACATGTGGTAGCTTCACACACAAACCGGACGACCGGGGTGGCAGCTCTTTCCAACATGTGGTGGTAGTTTTCACACTCCTTTCGGATGTAACTCTTTCCACATCTTTTATAAATCATTTATTTACCCTTGTAAGAATGCAATCTCTTACGTGAAAGAATTAAATCCAAAATTTTAGTCTATCAGTTGTCTCACGTTTGACACAATGAATTCACACAACCGAGATAGATTAAGCATCTAAAGATCACACATGATTTCTAAAATTTGATGCTTATAATATCAAAAACTCCTATAATGAAGTATCTTCAAGAATATGATTATGGAGTAAAGTTGATAATCCATATAAAATTAATTTGGAGTGAATAAACGTGAAGCCCCTTTTTATTCAATGCACTTGTTCATTAAAAACCTTTTGTTAAAAAAAAAGCATAAAAACAAAGAGCATTGAAAACATGTAATGCAGAGATTAAGAAAAATATGAAGGGAAAACCAATCAAAGCATTACATACAGTCATAAGCTATTTAGAACTTAAGACAAGGAAAGATATCACCTTTCCGAATCCAAAATCGTCGGATTTTGGGTTGTCTTGATTCGTTGTGGCCGGGAGTTGATAGCTTTGACTGTCGATCCACCTTAGGTCTTTGCCTCGCAGTGATCCACTTGAATGATTGATGTTGCGGCTCGGACCTTTGGTGGGATCAGTGAACTCCTTTGACTTGATGTATCTTTTGAGTCCCTTGAGTCCGCTCCTTAGATGAAGTTGCCGAAGAATTTTTCTTTCTCTTTTTCGGGCAAACCTTCACCAAATGTCCTTCAAGTCCACAAAGGTGACACGTCCTTCCTTTCGATTTGATAGTGGAACTTGAAGTCTTCACAGTTTGGTTCCTTTTAAATCCCAAACCAACCTTGCTTGTTTGACCTAATCCGCACATACAATCTAGTTTCTTGGAAACGGTTGAAAACCTTTGTATGTCGGATTTGAGTTCATGAACTTGCTTGGTCAATGCTTGGTTGGTGACATGAATTTCCTCAAACTGTTTTTCTAGAAAACCAATCTTGTCCATATGTGATTTAGCGTTTGTCTCCGATTGGTTTAACTTTTCTTGGAGGATTTTATTATTATCCAATAAACGTCCTTGTTCCTCCTCGAGATCATGGAGTTTGATCTCTAAAGCTTGATTCTCGTCTTGAATCTCAAGTCGTTGCTTCCTCAACTTCTTAATATGTTTGGCCATCTTCTTTGATTCCGTAAGAAGTTGTTCATATGCCTCAACGAGTTCTTCTTCGTCCGACTCCCCCTCACTTGATGACTCTCCGCCGGATGTTGATGTTTCATGCAAAATCAAAGGAGTAGAGTCAGTGACTAAAGATGATAAACACAAATTAGAAGAGGGGATTTTAGAGGCATGAAAAGCAACGGCATTTTCCTCTTTACTTGAGGTCGATTCATTAGAAGTAGAATCGTCCCAAGTTTTCGCTTGCAAAGCCTTCTTTTTATATAATTTCGGAGAAGGACAATCCGTTGAAATATGGCCGTAGCCTTTGCATCTATAACATCGGATTTCCCCTTCGAATTCATCTTTTTCCTTAGAAGGTTTTGCAAAGCTTTTGAGGTTAGAGGATTTAGAACCCGATGATCCTTTAGATGGTTTCGTGGATGAAGATCCATCGGTTCGATTCTTCCAAAATTTCCGACGAAATTTCTTTGTGATCCGCGCCAATTGTTCTTCAAAATCGGCAAAAGAGATTTCATCATCGGAACTTGATTCGCTATCTTCTTCCTTTGTTGATTTGAATGCAATACCTGTAAGCTTAGAAGAAGACTTGGAAGAAACTTGATTAGTAGGAAAAGTCATTTCATAAGTTTCCAAAGCACCTACTAATTCCTCTACACTCATCTCATCCGGATGACTAACGGTTTCAATGGTGGTAACCTTTGCCCTAAACCGTTCCGGAAGAGTCCGAAGTATCTTTCTTACAATTTTCGACTCCGGGATCTTTTCTCCTAAATTAGCACATGTATTTATTACATCTTGAAGTCTAGTGTAATAATCTGTAAACAATTCATGCTCTTCCATATGAATAGAGTCAAATTAACTTGTAAGCATCTAGAGCTTTTGAATTTTTACAAGATTAGTACCCTCATGTGTAATTTTGAGAATATCCCAAATTTCCTTCGCGGTTTCACACGCGGAAATTCGTGTGAACTCAGTCGAGGAAAGAGAATTAAATAAAGCGTTCATACCTTTCCCATTGTAAGAAGATCTTTCGAATTCCTCTTTGGACCATCTAGAGAGAGGTTTTGGGGTAGTAGAATTTCCTACTTCCTCAACAGGATGCACCCAACCGTCTTCCACGGTTTGCCAAACTCGCTCATCAATTGAGATGAGAAAAGCTCTCATCCGTACTTTCCAATACGCATAATTAGTCCCATCAAAAAGAGGAGGTCTATAAATATTACCACTTTCACCCAACATGATAGATAAACCTAAAACCCGCTCTGATACCAATTGTAGGTTTCTTTTATAGGATCCACAAGGATCTAAATAGGTACTATCAAACAACTAGAGGGGGGGTGAATAGGTGTAATACTTATAAAACCAAATCTCAGTGCAAAATAAAAACCAATGCGGAAAATAAAAACAGCACACCGATATATACGTGGAAACTCCAATCCAGGAGAAAAACCACGGGACCAACACGCAATAACAATCCACTAAGAATAGAAGAATAACAAGGTGATTACCGACTCCACGGACTCAACCCCTCCTTCAGCTTCTTCGGACCTTGCGCTGACCGGTTGGATGTCCACGCAATAACAATCCACTAAGAAAAGAAG
Source organism: Tillandsia leiboldiana (assembly GCA_029204045.2). Lineage (NCBI taxonomy): Eukaryota > Viridiplantae > Streptophyta > Magnoliopsida > Poales > Bromeliaceae > Tillandsia > Tillandsia leiboldiana. The sequence continues at coordinate 20,438,814 of CM055077.1, forward strand.
AATAACAAGGTGATTACCGTCTCCACGGATTTAACCCCTCCTTCAACTTCTTCGGACCTCGCGCTCCACCGTTTGCACGTCCACTGCACACGTTCGAATCCACGAACGCCACTCGAATCCACGAGCACACGTTTCGAATCCACGAAACGCCTTTAGCACACCGAATCCACGATGCCACGTCGAATCCACGACGCAAACTCAGTCGATAAGAATATTGACTTCGATGGTGATCCTTTGCTTAGATTCTCATTGAGGAACCGTAGAAGAAATCTCTAAGCAAAGACTAGATCAATTCGACAAAAGATAGATCTTGGAAGAACCGTCGAATTGACCTAAAAGAGGCGAAAGAGAAGAACGGTAAAAACCAGCCTCTAGGGTTGCTCTCGAGTGTTTCTGAATTGATCGGTAAGTATCGAGAAACCCTAAGTGTCTATTTATAACCATTGGAAAAAGATAAAAGTCGGTTTAGTAATTTTATCCCGATAGGGCATTATGTACCGGTACCAAATAACGTGTTCCGGTACGCAATGGTGCAAACACAGATTTTTCTATTGTGTTCCGGTACGCGAGTCCGTGTTCCGGTACGCAATGCAATTTACAGAAAATTCTGTGTCGGGTTTGAGGAACTCAAAGTGTGGTTCCGGTACGCAATGTAAAAACTGATTTTTCCAAGATAAGCTTTATCCAAATCAAACCTAGTACCGGAATCCAAACTTAAGAAAGGTTGTAAGTTAAAACCAAGTTCCTAAAACCAAGTCTAAACCGGGTTTCAATCATTTTCAGATTCCAATGATTATAAATGAACTTAAATCACCATGGTTTAATTAACCATACCTGAGTGTTATCTTGAGCTCATGTTGAATCTTCAAAGAGTCTTCGAAAACTGATTTGACAATTTGATCCCTTTAAGACTCCGACTCAACTCATGAAATATGCCAACACAAAAAGCCGTAACAAGTGGGTCTCCCACGTTATCCGCGGAGTCTACTCTTTGCACCTCGACGTAATTTTTTTCGAGATAGTCGCGTATAATATGAAACCGCCGCTCTATGTGCTTGGACCTCTGATGAGACCTAGGTTCCTTAGCCAGGGCTATGGCGCCATTGTTGTCGCAATAAAGTGGAATGGCATCCGATGGCATCACACCTAGTTCAGTGACAAACTTCTTGAATTAGAAGGCTTCCTTTGCAGCCTCAGATACGGCGATATACTCTGCTTCCATAGTAGAGTCGGCGATGATTGGTTGTTTGGAACTCTTCCAATACACCGAACCACCATGGCACAAGAACACATATCCCAACGTACACTTTCTATCGTCAACATCAGACATGAAGTCTGAATCAGTGTATCCTTGTACCTTCAGCTCTCCTCCTCCAAAGACCAAAAACATATCTTTAGTCTTTCTCAAGTACTTAAGTATGTTTTTTCACAGCAGTCCAGTGCTCCTCACCTGGATTGGACTGATATCTGCTTGTGACACTCATAGTGCGATATCAGGTCGTGTACATAGCATGACATACATGAGGCTCCCTATAGCTAAAGCATAAGGGATCTGGCTCATTCGTTGAATCTCTTCAGATGTATTGGGGCACATTTTCTTAGAGATATAAATTCCATGCCTAAGGGGTAGAAGTCCCCTTTTAGAGTTTTTCATGCTGAACTTCTTCAGCACCTCCTCTATGCACATTTTCTGTAGGATGTAGTGCACCGACTCCGCGAAATACCGAAGTGCGGCAAAAATACTTGTAACACATTTAAAATATAATTACAAGTGAGTTTGAACCGTTTCGAATCGATGCAAAGACCGTCGAGTCGAAAAGTGAGTTGGAGTTGAGAAGTTGGAAGCTTCAAGTTGTGAAGCTTAAGTTGTAGTGCATCGACTTCGCAAAATGGCGAAGTGCGGCGAAATCACACGTAACGCGTTTAAAATATGATTACAAACGAGTTCGTGGTGTTTCGATTCGATGCAAAGCGCATTAAGTCGAAAAGTGAGTTGGAGTTGAGAAATTGGAAGCTTCAAGTTGTGAAGCTTAAGTCCTGAAAAGGTATTTTAGAGCTCCCTTTTGGAGGGTTAAATGAGGTGGAAAAGTTTAAGAAAATGAAAACCAAGTTGCTCACTTGTTGGGGAGGAAATTTAAAAAGAAGAAGCGCAATTACATCTTGTCTGTTGGCGAGAAGAAGTGGAGAAGAAGCCCAAGTCCTTGCTCTTGGGATTGGAGAAAATATGGGAAAACTGCAAATTTTCGCAGTTTTATCGGCAAGAATTTTCGAGGCCCTTTCTTGAAGGGTTGGAGCAATCAAAAAATTAAAAGGAATCATGGGGGGGCCTTAGAAAAGTTTGTTGATGAAATGGAAAGAAGAGAAGAAGAGAAACCAAAAGAAAAGAAGAAAACAAAGAGGAACAAAGGAGGAAAAGATGTATTTCTCCTAGAAAACTGCAGATTTTTATAGTTTTATCGGCAAGGATTTTTTAGGCCCTTTCTTGAGGATCGAGAGCAATCAAAAAATAAAAAGGATTCATGAGAGGGCTTTAGAAAAAGTTTGCTGATGAAAGGGGAAGAAGAAAAGAAGCAAGAAACCAAAGAGAAAGAAGGGAACAAAAAGGAAACAAAAGGGGAAAAAAAATACCAGAGTGCAGTTTTCTCCCTGTCTGGGAGAAAATTGTCCAGGTGCAGTGGCAGAGTCGAAATACTGTCACGCCCCGGCCCCAACGGAAGCTTACCCGGCACGTGCACAGACCCGCCGTGTGCACAAGGTACCCCCCGGTACACACAAGGCGTCTATAACAACGAAGTGGAAAGGAAGCAATAGACCCATCCTACTAGTAATCAGAGCACAACACAACTAAACTATGTATAAAAGAGAAGAGTAGATAACTACTATCATACAAGAAGTTAAAATCAAATATACAAAAGTGGTCCTCTCAAATACAACCTATCAAAATACATGGGTGGTCTCTATAACAAAAATACACCAACACCTCACCCACAAAAACAAAAGGAAAGGTGCCCTCTAACCACCTCGAGTGGTGCGACGGGAACAAGCTAGCTATGCGATAAGCCCTTGCCACGGTCCCGAGCCCCTCTCGCTGCGGATGGCTCTGAAATACAACAACCGAAATGGGGTGAGAACTATTAGTCAATAGTTCCCAGTGGGTATGCCGCCGAGAGAAGCGAAATACACCACTAGGTCAACTGAGGCATAAGATAGTATAATTGCTGAAATGAAATGCAGAAAATAAACAACTCAAGTAAAGTACTCTACTACTATCATGCCTCTATGCTCATGTACAAGGTGATGATGATATGAATCTATCATGCTATCATAATGTCCAACTACAATGAGTAGTATCATTTATGTGATGTCCAATGTCAAGTTTGCTATCATGTATGTCCAACTACCATAAGTAGTATCATCTAGGCGATATTCAATGTCAAGTTTAGTTAACTTTAATCTTTTTCTCTTGAAGACTTTCTTTGAGTCTAAGCTTGAGCCACGCCTCATGGTCCCGTGGTGGCACCCCCCAAGGAGCTATGCCAATCCAACAACGTCCCAATCGGCACCCAATCCCCCACGGCGATCATGATGTCGCAAATGGCCAACTCCGGAGTGCCGGCTTGGAGGGAGCGACCCTACCAAGCATGTGCGAATGAGCACAAACGGCAAGCAAGCAAGTCTCGATCATCGTGTCCAAAACACAGAATAGCAATCATCGTGTCTAAAACACGGAATAGCATCATCGACCTTTAGGTCGGTGTATTGTATCTCAAGTGTCAATGTTTCATATACAATATTAACATTATCTTGCATAATGAAAGAGTAAAGCATGTCTCAAACATGGAATCTCACTATTTCATCTTGATTGTACAAGTTTAGAAGTTTTCTACTTGTATCTCACTACATTAGGTGGCACTAATGTCATAATGTCCATTTTTACATGATCATATGCATAACATGCCCCAATAATTCTATAACATGTATAGTTATTCTCTATTCATATCCAAAAACTTAAGTTCACGAAAATTCCTATTCCATCCCACCTTAAAGTGCCCATGCTCATACAATGTTTACCTCTACCACATAGAGTATGAAATTTTCTACACATGAAGGGGTTCAAATGCATGATCATAAATCATGATAAATCAAACGATGCATGTTTAATATAACAATGATGCCCTAAAAGTCTATAGAAGACATAGGGGGAGTTCACCCATTTCGGTGAGGTCAAACCCACCGGATAGTTGCCAAATCCTTATGAAGGATCCCAACCAAGATGCCCACACTTCTTCTTATGCCCTAGGAGAAGTTTCCAAAGGGCTAAAACATCACAAAAATCCAATCACAAAATTCCCTAAAAATCATAAGGAAAAATAGGTGAAAAATGCCTTAATTGAGAAATCTTGCTAAATCTTGAAATCCAAACAAGAAAAGCTTCAAAACCAACCTACAAGAGTGTTCTACACCCATCAATTCCACACCAAAAGCTAGAAATCTAAAAGCCCCAAATAAACCCTAGTTTTCCCAAAAACTAGGTTTTCCTACAAAAATCCCAAAAGAAAAGGGAAAAGAAGTGTTCCAAACCCCTTTTAGGCTCAAATCCCACCTTGAAGTGCAAAGGATAGGAATTAGGGCTTCAAACTTCCTTCTTCTTCAAGCCCTTGCCTTCCTTCAAGCTCTTGAAGCAAGCTCCAATGGTGGAGAAGAGAAGGTTGAAGAAGAACCGAAGTTGAGAGATGTGTTGGAGAAGGAAATCCAAGAAGAGCTCTCCCTCTCTCTCTCTCTAACACTCTCTCTAGCACTCTCCAAATGAGAACAAAAGAGAGGAAGAAGAGGGTTAAAAACCCTAACGTAACAAAATCCCAAAAGCCCCCTGCAAGAAATGTAATTACATTTCTTACTGAGCTGTCTAGACAAAAACGGTCCGGACAGCCGCAAAACGGTCTGGACCCCGATGGTGGAATTTCTAGATTCGCGCGGACAGTCCGGATCGTCCCCAGACGGTCCGGACCCCGAAGCCAAAAACATCAAATTTTTAGATTTTTCAAAAATTTTCAATTTGCGCCCAAACTCTCCGGAAACATTCTAGAACCTTCTGGAAGCTACAAAAACATACGAAGGGTATCATTCAACCCTTCACACACTCGAACTTCGCAATTTGTTACAGTTCAGTGTACTACATTCACCCCTCCTAAAAAGGAGTTTCGTCCGCGAAACTAGAAGTCACGTACCTCAAGTCTCCAGCTGAAAAAGAAGAGGGAAACGCTCCTGAAGCGCTCTCTCCAGGTCCCAAGTAGCCTTGCGATCCTCGTGATTGCTCCAAAGTACCTTCACATAAGGTATCTCGCGATTCCGAAGTTTCATCAACTCACGATCTAAAATCCTCACCGGATGCTCTTCGAAGCTCATGTCCACGCGTAGTTCCAACGGGGCGAAGTCCACCACATGAGATGGATCAAAAACATACTTCCGGAGCGTCGAAACATGAAACACATTGTGCACTCCCGATAGGTTAGGCGGTAGAGCAAGTCGATAAGCCACCGAGCCGATACGCTCCAAAATCTCAAAAGGTCCAATAAATCGAGGACTTTAGCTTCCCCCGGATGCCAAATCTCTTGACTCCACCAGTCGGCGATACCTTTAGGAAGACATTGTCTCCAACTTCAAATTCCAAAACGCGCCAACGCATATCCGCATAACTCTTTTGTCGACTCTGAGCTGAAATCAAACGTTCTCGTGCTAGTCGAACCTTGTCTTCGGCCTCTTGAAGTACATCGGGGACTAAAATCAATCGTTCTCCCACCTCGCTCCAATGAAGAGGTGATCGGCACTTTCTTCCATAAAGTGCCTCGAATGGCGCCATCTTGATACTTGCTTGATAACTATTGTTATAAGCAAACTCGGTCATCGGCAGATGTTGATGCCAACCACTCTGATAATCCAAAACACATGCTCTAAGCATGTCCTCCAAGATATGTATGGTGCGCTCATACTGCCCATCACTCTGTGGGTGGAAAGCTGTTCTGAAATCCAACTGCGTGCCTAGGGCCTCATGAAGGCTCCTCCAAAAATGAGATGCGAACCTCGGATCTCGATCGGAAACTATAGTGACAAGAACTCCATGCAATCGCACAATCTCATTAAGGTAAATTTGTGCAAGCTTCTCTCTTGACCTAGTAGTATGGATAGAGATAAAATGAGCAGATTTGGTTAACCTATCCACGATCACCCAAATAGCATCATGCCCAGCCTGTGAGCCAGGCAATCCTACAACGAAATCCATGGTGATCCTCTCCCACTTCCACACGGGAATGGGTAAACTTTGCAACTTGCCTGCGGGAAGTCGGTGCTCGGCCTTCAATTATTGACATGTCAAGCATTGAGCCACAAATTTTCCAACATCTTTCTTCATGCCGGGCCACCAATAAAGCAACCTTAAGTCCTTGTACATTTTGGTGCCACCTGGGTGAAGAGAATAAGGAGCTCGGTGTGCTTCCTTCAAGATCTCATCTTTGATCTCCAAATCCGCTGGTACATAAAGTCGACTTCGAAAATGAAGTACGCCATGATCATCCACATGAAACTCACCTGCTCGGCCATCCACAAGTGTAGCCCGGATCTTTTCCAAACTAGGATCTTGAACTTGTTTCATCTTGATCCTCTCCATAAGGGTTGGTTGCAACACCAATGCCATCAATCTCATGGGTGTCTCGGGTGCTACAACCTCCAACTCCAACTGTCTCATATCCTGAAATAACGGCAGTTGGGAAGTGATCATCATTGCTATGTTCTCCATCGATTTGCGACTTAGAGCATCCGCCACTACATTTGCTTTGCCAGGGTGTAAAGAATAGTCAAATCATAATCCTTAAGCACTGCGCTGCCTAAGATTCAGCTCCCTTTGGGTAAAGAGGTATTTTAGACTCTTATGATTGGTATATACCTCACAATGCTCACCGTATAAGTAGTGTCGCCAAAGCTTCAATGCAAATACCACGGCGGCCAATTCCAAATCATGAGTGTGATAGTTTTTCTCGTTTTGCATAAGCAATAACCTTTAATTGACGAGAGGCACAAGCAATAACCTTCTCATTTTGCATCAAAACACACCCTAACCCACTCAAGGAAGCATCACTGTAGATCACGTATCCCGCTCCTGTAGTAGGCTAAGCCAAGATCGGGGCGGTTGTCAACCGTTCTTTCAATTCCCTGAAGCTTCTCTCACACGCATCATTCCAAATAAATTTGGTGCCCTTATGTGTGAGTCGCGTGAGGGGAGTAGATAACCTTGCAAATCCCTCAACAAAACGCCGATAGTAGCCTGCCAGACCGATAAAGCTCCGAATCTCGGTGATGTTTGTCGGTCTAGGCCAATCCGTGATTGCCTAAATTTTCTTGGGGTCCACAGCTATTCCTTTATCCGACATTACATGACCCAAGAACGCTACTTCTCGTAGCCAAAACTCACATTTCTTCAACTTGGCGTAGAGCTCTTTCTCCCGAAGTAATTGCAATACTTGTCGCAAGTGATCCTCATGCTCTTAATTACTTCGAGAGTACACCAAAATGTCGTCGATGAACACCACGACGAATCTATCCAAAAAGGGCCTGAAGACACGGTTCATCAAATCCATAAAAGCTGCCGGGCCGTTAGTGAGCCCAAACGGCATAACAGTAAACTCGTAGTGTCCATACCGTGTCCTAAAAGCCGTCCTAGGAACATCCTCGGGCTTGATCTTGAGTTGATGGTATCCAGACTGAAGGTCAATCTTCGAGTACACTCTTGATCCTTGGAGTTGATCAAACAAATCATCAATCCTCGGCAATGGATAGTGTTCTACACCCATCAATTCCACCCCAAAAGCTAGAAATCTAAAAGCCCCAAATAAACCCTAGTTTTCCCAAAAACTAGGTTTTCTACAAAAATCCCAAAAGAAAAGGGAAAAGAAGTGTTCCAAACCTCTTTTAGGCTCAAATCCCACCTTGAAGGAATTAGGGCTTCAAACTTCCTTCTTCTTCATGCCCTTGCCTTCCTTCAAGCTCTTGAAGCAAGCTCCAATGGTGGAGAAGAGAATGTTGAAGAAGAACCCAAGTAGAGAGATGTGTTGGAGAAGGAAATCCAAGAAGAGCTCTCCCTCTCTCTCTCTCTCTCTAACACTCTCTTTGCACTCTCCAAATGAGAGCAAAAGAGAGGAAGAAGAGGGTTAAAAACCCTTACGTAACAAAATCCCAAAAGCCCCCTGCAAGAAATGTAATTACATTTCTTACTGGGCTGTCCACACCAAAACGGCCCGGACTGCCCCAAAACGGTCCGGACCCCGAAGGTGGAATTTCCAGATTCGCGCGGACAGTCCGGACCCTGAAGCCAAAAAACTCAAATTTTCAGATTTTCCGAAAATTTCCGATTTGCGCCCAAACTCTCCGGAAACCTTCTAGAACCTTCCGGAAGCTTACAAAAACATACGGATGGTATCATTCAACCCTTCACACACTCGAACTTCGCAATTTGCTACAGTTCAGTGTACTACACAAGTGTATGATGACGAGTAATATCAGAGTAAAAACCACTTGTCACACCCCGGTGTCGAAACTGCTACCCTAGCCCGCCAACATATCCGCCATCTATAAGGGAATCCCCGTACAGACGTAGCGACTACCCTGCAAGGTCAGATCTATAGCTAAACATATATCAGAGCTGAAATAAAAGAACTAGCTATAAGTCATAAACTGAACATCTGAAGGTACATAATCCAAAATACATAGTCATCTCCCACTATGAAAATAAATACAACATCTCTCTCAGACTGTCCAGTACAAAATACAAATCTCTCAACAGGGTACATCTACCTCTGAGTCTCAAAATAAAAGGGTAAGGAGCTACTCGGCCACGCCCTTGCCTCAATCAGCTACCTCCGCTCGAACCGAAGCCGGAACAACTACCTCAGGAAAACCTGTAACCATAGCGGGCGTGAGAACTACACCAACACGTAGCTCTCAGTGGGTACCGTCACCAATATCCATGGCGTGCCCACTAAGTCTACTGGAGGCAATAAGATAGGTAAACAGATATATGAAAGCTGAAATGGAACTACAGCTACTATGCCTCAAGTATTATGCTCAAAGGAAAATACTCAACTAAGAACATGCAATGCAACCTGTAGTGAACCGGAATTTGGAATATAAATAAATGGAAATAAGAATAGTATGAAATACTATTGTTTATTGAGGTGAAGAATGACCTGGAAATGAATTGGGCCCAAATCGGGATTAAAATAAGATATCTAGAATCTTATGTGAGAAAGTGGGCCCAGATTGTAAGTGGAAAATTCCCAGTCTCGAAAAGTTCCGAGAAAATTACGAGAGCTCCGTAAATGTGTTTTAAGGCCACAGTAAAAGTTTCGCGTTGATCGGACACCCGGATTGAGAGAACGGGCTCCGCCAGCGAATTCAAATTCAGTGGGACTTTTGGCAAATCAAAAAGGGTCCTGGAATTCCCAGCGTAGGGTTTGCTGGTTGTTCGGCAGCTTCCGGTGGCCTTGGCCGTGATTGAACGCGTGTCGGGCCCAATAAATGGAATTGTAGTGCAATTTGGGCACAAGTGTTGGAAACCGGGCTTAAAAAGAGATCGCGTGGGTCATTGGAGGACCCGTCGAGTGTCCAGCGGTGGTTTCGCGCGTCGTAGATGTCAAATTCGGACCCCGGGCGAAGTTTGAATTGAATATTTCCTCTCTGGGCGCCTCCGGGGAATTTTAGAGTTGGAATTTGACAAATCGGGCTTCAGAATTGGACCCGGTGCGGAAAACCGGATCAGTGGGCTATCCGGGGGCATTCGACAAATTATCGGATGAGAAATTGGAGAAACGGACATCGTTTTTGGACTCAGCGCGCGAAATCGCTAAGAATGGACTATTTATTTGTTGAATTTGGAGCCCGGTAGGCGTGCGCGTTTTTCGAGACAACGCGGCACGCAAATCGAGGCATCGCGGGCACGAATCCCGAGGTGTGCACGGCACGGGTCCCGAGGAAGCGGCGGCGCGCCATTCGAGGCGGCCGCGTGATAGGACGCGCAGCAGCGCGTCAGGGGGGCGCGGGGAGGCGCGCCTCCTGCGCGGGCCACGTGGGGGCCGCCATGTGGCGGACCCCCGTTGGCGCCCGCGCGGGCGCAGGGGCGCGCGCCCGTGTCACGGGCGCGTGTGGGCGGCACGGTGTCACGCGCCCGTGTGGCGCGTGAGCTGCGCGCCCGCGTGGCGTGCGGGGATACGGCCACGTGGCCCGCCGCCTCATTGCCTGGACCTGGTGCACCCGAGCGGGTGCGGTAGACCGGCCGGTGCACCGTGGACCGGTGCACCGTGGACCCCCCCTCTCTCCCTTTCTCTTCTTCTTCTCCTTCTTCCTCCCCGCAAGCCACCTCCTTTCATTCTTTCGTTTTCTTCTCCAACCGAGCGAGAGGGAGAGTGAGGGAGGAGGTTGTGGGAGATGGCGTTTCGCGTCGCGGGCCTCATGGAGCGCGCGAGGCTTCCGATGGGGGCGTTACGGCGGCGGCAGCCCGGTCGGGTAAGTCCCGCGCTTTGCTTTTACTGTATTTTTGCACAGTTTGGGGGCATTTTGTGGGCCTTGGTTTAACCCCTAACTCTCGCCTGTGTTAGGGACCATATCTTGCTGCACCGTTTTGCGTGCGGACCCCGATGGTGTGCATCGTTTTGCGTGCGGACGCCGATGGTGTGCACCGTTTTGCGTGCCGTCTCCGTTTTGCGCGCGGGTTCTGGCACCGTGTTCCGTTTTGCGCGCGGGTGCAGAAAATATGCGCAGTTTTGGGCGCAAACCCAGAAAATATACACCATTTTACGTGCAACGTTGGAAAAGGGACTTGCACCGTTTTGCGTGCCAGTGCGAGGTATGTGCTCCGTTTTGCGCGCAGGTTGGACTAATGGACACCGTTTCACGTGTAGGTTCTAACAATGCATCTCGTTTTGCGTGCAGGGCTGGATGAAGGTGCACCGTTTTGCGTGCAACCCTATAGTGGAGCGTGCACCGTTTTGCGTGCCAATACGGGGTACGTGCTCCGTTTTGCGTGCGGTTTGGACCGGTGCGCGCCATTTTGCGTGTAGAATCTAATGGTTTGCATCGTTTTTCGTGCAGGCTAGGAAAATGATGTGCGCCGTTTTGCGTGCAACCCTACAGTCAGACGTGCACCATTTTGCGTGCAGATTTGAGGTACGTGCACCGTTTCGCGTGCAGGTCGTGTTGTCGCGCATGGTTTTGCGTGCCGGTTAAAGTGACGCGCACCATTCTACGTGTGGGTTATTAATTTAATAACGTGCACCGTTTTGCGCGCAGGTTTGGTGAACATGCACCGTTTTGCGTGCAAGCTTGAGGGAACAAGTGGAATCGCGCGGAGACCAATTGCAAGTGTCTACAAGCAATTGGGGACACTACAAGGTGGGGAATTCTGCCGAAATTGGGTGACCTCTCCCCTTGCTCCTTTGCTTTTCGATTCGAAGCATGATAGTAGCCTGTTAGAGGCGTTAGGTAATTATGATTATAATTGCATGTGTAATTGGAATCGGATGAAAAAGTGCAACTGTTGGTTGCCAGAGATAGATGATAAATGTGCATGTGTAATAGGACACAGGTAAAAAGTGCAACTGTTGGTTGCCAAAGATAAAGGATAGATTTGCATGCCTAGAGGATAAATGTTATTTTTATGATGGACGTGAAAATAACTGCATGCATGAATGTGATTAGCCTTTATGATTGTGATCATATTAGGGTATGACCCTAGGAATCATGTGACATAAGGAAAGGGAACATGTTGGTAGTAAGACCAGGAGAAAACCTAGTTTCAGGGTTCACTGAGTGACATCAAAACTTAGGAGTTATCCTAGGGTGGATGAGTGGCATGGTCTTAGGCAATAACCTAAGGACACTGGATAGAGTGATCAACATAGAGTCAAGGGACTCTAGGATGAGCATGACATGGAACTTAGGTAAAGAAAACCTAAGGTGAACTAGTGATCAACATAGAGTCAAGGGACTCTAGGATGAGTACAATATGGAACTTAGGTAAAGGGAACCTAAAGTGATCCAGAGGAGTTTAAACTCACAGACAAGGAATTAGAGTCAGGGTAACTCTAAGTTAAAAGTGAAATCGAAAATAGAGTTAAGTTAACTCTAGGATTCAGTAAGGAATCAGGAAAGCGGGATAAGACCCTAAGGTTAAAGAATAAAACAAATATAACCCTAGAAGGTCATAGGGTGTCCGGGCAAAGGGACAATAACTTTAACTTCAATTTGAGTTAAACAAAGGAAGTGAAATATGTAAAAGTCCAGGAGACTCTCTGGTTACCCGTATGGCAAGACCTAGGGTAAGGGATGAAAAACTGGTTAATAAGCAAGGCAAGCAAATTGCTTAATATAAAGAGGCTTAAAGTTAAAAGCAAGCTAAAAGTGGCTAAAGAACATAAAGAGAATGCAAATGGCGCCTTCGAATTTGGGACTCGTCATGTGGAGCAGGACTCCCTGGGCAGTGACCCGTCGGACGAGATACTTTCGAAGGGCTAAAAGTGAAAGTAAAGAGCCAAACCCTCAAAGAAGAGAGGAAGAGTTTTGCCAGTGGCAAAATGGGAGCTGTAAGCTCGAATAAGAAAGGAAAGCAAGTGTTCAAAAGCAAAGAGCCTAAGAACTAAAGTAAAAAGAGAAAGAAAAGAAAATATAAAGAAATTCTACGGAGTGAAGCCAGCCCAGGTTGGAGGTACGGGCAGTAATCCCTCTCCCGGGCAGTGACCCGTTCGGGACTTTTCTTCCGTAGAAAGAAAATAAAAAGATAAAACGGGCGGACCTACGGTGAGGCCAGCCCAGGTTGGAGGTACGGGCAGTAATCCCTCTCCCGGGCAGTGACCCGTTCGGGACGCTTCAGCCGTAGGACGGGGTAACACTTACGGGTGTTATCAGCAACCTTAGAAATCTTATCTCATGGTAGCAGGACTACCGGGCTGGGGCCCGTTGGATAAGAAATTTCTGAGGGTTAACTTGAACTAAAGCACCAGAATCTAAAGAATAAAGAAAAATAGAGTGGCCAAGGTGGCCGGGTTAGTTGGACCCTGTATACAGCGGCATAGTGGCCGAGTTGGTGCTTAGCAGCCTAGTGTGGCTAGACAGTGTAGTGCTGGGTCGATGAGTATATACAGACAGTGATGTATTATTTTGCATAGATGCATTTGATATTGAGGATTTTAGTTTCCTAGCACTATTATTATTGCTTCCATTGGACCAAGTGGTGTAGGACACTTTTTCTCGGTGGTTGAACCCACTGGGAACTCTGTCGGAGTTCTCACACCCCTTGGGTGACCCCCCCCACAGGTTCGGGTCGGGTTTCAGCGAACGAGACGGTTCAAATGCAGACGGCGAGGCATACGTCAGGGGCAAGAGCCCAGCGGCATAGAGGCCTAGAGGGTCTCGCAGAGGTACCTTTCTTTTATGTTTCGAGTGAACCATGTATTGTGAGGAATTTATGTAAAGGAATTGTAATAAATTTATTTGCAAGTTCAGAAATGTAAATGTAATAAAGTTCATTATGGTTCATTCTTATCATGCTTTCATTTTCTGTAAGACCTGACTTTTCCGTGACCCTCCCCGTTACCCCTTTTTCTTCGACTGCCCGACTGAGGGACAATTTTTGGTGTTTTTCCGGAGAATCCGTTGGGGCTCGCGGACATTTTTAGGCCGAAGGGCTCGCGAAATGGAGAACGGGGGCGCGATCGGTTTCAGATTCCGACTCCCGGTTCACCCGGAATAATTTTCCGAAGTTCGGACCCCACTTAGGCGCCCCGGAATCCGTGCGGACGATCGGCACGTTTCTCGAGGTAATTATAGCCGCTGGATCTGTCCCTATTAATTAATTATTCTCTTACCCTTTGAGGAACCTAGGGTTTTAGGTGTTCCCTCCTAGGTCCCTTCGTTCGGCGGCTAGGGTTTCTCTTTAAGAGACACCACGAGAGGGAAAAAAGAGAGAGTGAAGGACGGCTAGGGTTTCTCTTTAAGAGACACCACGAGAGGGAAAAAGAGGAGAATAAAACGGGGACCCAACCCTTTTTCGCTCTTGTACGACCGACGGCGGGGCTTTCGAGGAAAGGACGGAGGTTCTTGCTCGCGGGATCAACCGGGCAACGTTAGGACGATCCTCTTCCTCTCTTTTCCGGCGGATCAAAGGTGAGTTTTTATTAGTTTTGTTGTGTAGAGTCTTCACGGGGAACACCGCCGCCGCCGCCGCCGGACCGGCCGCGGGCGGGGCGCCGCGCGGCGCTGGGTGCCGCGCGGGGCCGCCCCGCACCGCGGGCGAGGCACCCGCGCGGCGCTTGGCCGCGCGGGGCCGCCCGCAGGTGGGGCGCCCGCGCGGGCTGGTGCCGCGCGGGGTCGCCCCCGCACCGCGGGCGAGGCACCCGCGCGGCGCTTTGCCGCGCGGGGCCACCCGCAGGTGGGGCGCCCGCGCGGACTGGTGCCGCGCGGGGTCGCCCCCGCACCGCGGGCGAGGCACCCGCGCGGCGCTTTGCCGCGCGGGGCCGCCCGCAGGTGGGGCGCCCGCGCGGGCTGGTGCCGCGCGGGGTCGCCCCCGCACCGCGGGCGAGGCGCCCGCGCGGCGCTTGGCCGCGCGGGGCCGCCCGCAGGTGGGGCGCCCGCGCGGGCTGGTGCCGCGCGGGGTCGCCCCCGCACCGCGGGCGAGGCAACCGCGCGGCGCTTGGCCGCGCGGGGCCGCCCGCAGGTGGGGCGCCCGCGCGGGCTGGTGCCGCGCGGGGTCGCCCCCGCACCGCGGGCGAGGCACCCGCGCGGCGCTTGGCCGCGCGGGGCCGCCCGCAGGTGGGGCGCCCGCGCGGGCTGGTGCCGCGCGGGGTCGCCCCCGCACCGCGGGCGAGGCACCCGCGCGGCGCTTGGCCGCGCGGGGCCGCCCGCAGGTGGGGCGCCCGCGCGGGCTGGTGCCGCGCGGGGTCGCCCCCGCACCGCGGGCGAGGCACCCGCGCGGCGCTTGGCCGCGCGGGGCCGCCCGCAGGTGGGGCGCCCGCGCGGGCTGGTGCCGCGCGGGGTCGCCCCCGCACCGCGGGCGAGGCACCCGCGCGGCGCTTTGCCGCGCGGGGCCGCCCGCAGGTGGGGCGCCCGCGCGGACTGGTGCCGCGCGGGGTCGCCCCCGCACCGCGGGCGAGGCACCCGCGCGGCGCTTTGCCGCGCGGGGCCGCCCGCAGGTGGGGCGCCCGCGCGGGCTGGTGCCGCACGGGGTCGCCCCCGCACCGCGGGTGAGGCGCCCGCGCGGCGCCTGGCCGCGCGGGGCCGCCCGCAGGTGGGGCGCCCGCGCGGGCTGGTGCCGCGCAGGGTCGCCCCCGCACCGCGGGCGAGGCGCCCGCGCGGCGCTTGGCCGCGCGGGGCCGCCCGCAGGTGGGGCGCCCGCGCGGGCTGGTGCCGCGCGGGGTCGCACCCGCACCGCGGGCAGCGCGCTCGCGCGGCGCTTGGCCGCGCAGGGCCGCTCGCAGGTGGGGCGCCCGCGCGGGCTGGGGCCGCGCGGGGTCGCCCCGCACCACGGGCAACGCACTCGCGCGGCGCTTGGCCGCGCGTGGCCGCCGCAGGAGGGGCGCCCGCGCGGGCTGGGGCCACGCGATGCTGTGCCCGGGCGGAGTGTGCGCCGCACGGGCCGGTGCCGTGCGAAGAACTCCGCCGCACGCTGTAGGGAGTCGTTGTAAGTTTCGGACTTCTAAGTCTCGATTTGCCTATGTTCCTTCAGGAGTGCGGGACGCTGTGGGCGACTGGAGCACAGACGCGGACTGGGCGAACGCAGGACGACGCACACAAGGTGGGTACGTTCCCGGGGGTTTCGGGAATGGGGTTTAACTGTTAGAAATAGCATGTTGGGGCAAGGTGGAATTGTCAGTCTCCTTCTGTTTATGCACTAACCCTGTTATGTTATGTTATGATACTCAATGTCAATCTGAGGCTCAAATTTGCTACACGCACACCCGCGGTTTGGCCACCGCAAGGGTGTGCTTTTCCGGAAAAGTGGTACGTTGACCCGTGTACCCCACGCGGAGGTGGCGTTAGGAATGGGGGCCCCCATGGGTGGGGGGTGTGAGCGGTGACGTCGAGGCAGGTGCTCGGCGGCCGAGGCAGGTGCTCGGCGGTGGGCATCGGGGAAGGTGCCCGATGTTGCTTTGTGAGGCAGGTGCTCGGCGGTGGGCATCGGGGAAGGTGCCCGATGTCGTAATGATACAGGGTGTGGTTAAGGTGGAAGGTGCATGGGAGGGATAGTTGCTCCGGTGTTTGTGGTTTGCCTTATCTTTGTTTACTACGCTTATCATGCTATTTCTAGTCACTGACTTCCCACTTCGTGACAGGTTCGTCCAGGGGCGAGTGCTAGGGCGCCGGTGAGGACGTTAGGGTGCTGATCTGATTTATGGGTGACTTCAGATACAGTGACTCTTCTTTCCCTTTTCTTTTATTATTCATGGTAGCTAGTTGTGGATTGCGACACCCCCGTGGGGTCGAAGTGGATGTTGCCCTTTTCTTTCCTTTCTTTTTGAATAATTGAATGAATACTACGTTCTCTCTTACTTGGCCGTTTTGAACGATGAAAAACAAAGAAAACCGTTTGCGAAAACTATTTTTAAAACGTGGGTGTCGTGTGGGCACCAAGCTTTATAAACCTTGTGGGATTTATGTGTTTACGAACTGTTTTCACAAACGAGGGCATCGTGTGGATGCCGCTTTCAAAACCTTGTGATTATTTATCCTTTCAAAACACCGGCCTCTATGCTCTAAGTGAATGCTAGAATGTCACGTGAATTGTTTGGTTGTATGTGTACGAGACCCCAACTGATGTGGTTAGAGATTGTATGTACTACGCCTTGTGAGACACTTTGTAGTTGAGACGCCGTGCATATACAAAGGGGCCTCTGCTCATTTGCAGAGCGAATTTGTGTATGCGGCGGGTCTGTGCACGCGCCGGGGAGTAATGTTTTACAAAAAAAAAATATATGGCTGAATCAGGGGCATCGGTGGCTCCTCTTCCGCGCGATTCGAACCCCCGGGGCGTGACAGATTAAGATGGTATCAGAGAGGTAAACTCTAACCACAACAGTCGGGGCCTAACATCCACGGGCGCAATACTCTGGCTGCTGAGTAATAAAGTGAACACGGGATAAATAAATAGGACACGAGTGTACGTGGGGGAGGGTAGAGATTTAGTAGAACCCTTTAGGAGCCGGGTTGCCTTGTCAGTTATGTCTCTATGTTTGTGATGATCGGTATGCTTTCATTATGTACGCAGATACAATAGCAGTCCAACACAGTGAGCGACGACCGACGGAAATGGACACCGCAGCCGGAGCGAACCGCTTGCTGCGCAACCAACTGCGCGATGTGGCAGGACAGCTGCTGACTCTCACGGAGCGTCTGTGCATGCTGACGCGGGACCTTGAGAGCGTTGACCACTTCCAGCACGGCCCATGGGACGGTACCCCTCGCGGGATGCCACCGGCGAGATTTCCCACCTATCACGATGCAGTTAATTTGGCCATGCGTGCGGAGCAAGAGTACGCCCGGCAAGGGTGCCCCTACCCTGACCCGGCGGAGGACCCCTATCTGGCGAGCCGCGCGACCAAACGTCCGAAGGTAGAACCGGAGTCTGGACCGGTGAAGAAGGAGGGGCCCGGCCCATCGAAGCCGTGCGTCATTTGTGGCGGCGCACATCGAGTGATGGGCTGCCCTGGCGGGATGATCACTGTTTCCGGTGTGGTAGACCGGGTCACACGCGTTACACGTGCCGCCAGAAGCTAGGCGTCACTAGGCCCCCGGCGCCGGGACCTGTCGAAGCAGAGAAAGCCGCCACCCCCGCCTTGCAGGGGAGCCCCAAACCAAGGTACCGGGCGAACCAACACCTGGAAAATGCAAGGGAGGGTGGGCGGGTACCAACAGGGACCCCAGAGACGCCACAAGGGCCCTGCGTCATCTGCGGAAAGGCGCATCGAGTGACGAACTGCCTCTGGAGGTACTCCCACTGCAATGGTTGCGGCAAATCAGATCACACCCGCGCTTCATGTCCGCGAGAGCAGGCCGCTACCGCCGCAACGCCACAACGGGAGGGACGAGAGGATACCGCGGCTCCCAACCCACAGAAGGACCGACCCGACGGCTCGCCGTCGGCGGACTCGTACGATACCAGGACCCTGCCCAACCACGCAGTGCGGCGCTGGCCCAGGGGTTGCGGGAGGGCTACCCCAGCCGCCCCAGCAGACGGAGCAACGTCCCGAACCGAGTGACGACAGGTAATACTTGAACTACTTCTTTTTAGTTGGGGACATCCGTCGAACCTGAGTTATACCATCCTTTCTTCATCTGTTATGGGTTTCGGCTATGTCCCGTCGTTAGTAATAGCTTCGTTGTTTTTCTGTCCGTTTTTCCTCGGATCTTTTGGGGAGGGGCGAACGCCTTTAAGAGGGACTGCGGGGATCCGCCGTTGGCGTAGTCCGCAGATACTCCCTTCTCTTACCGAAGATCCCTTCTTTTCTCCCATCCAAAACCAACCGGTTTTGGCCTCGATCTACTTAGGCACGCACTCTTTTGTTTTATCCCACTTGGGGACCATGTACTTAGTAGCAAAAAGTAAGGAGCGGAAGGCACCGGCTGGGTGCATGGCCGTTCTACTGGCGCGGGAACAGGGGAGGAGCTTGCAGCTGTGCGTTGACTGCCCGGAATTAGATGAAGCCCTGTAAGAGCATGCACTTCCTTGAACCGCTCGGCCCGGAAGGGAGCCAAGTTCTTTTGGACGGCCCAATGCTAAGGAAAGCTGTGAAGAGCCTAAAAAGCGATTAACAAGGGCGCCCGTGCTCGCCGTACCAACGCCCGGGAAAGACTTCGAAGTATGCTGCACTGCATCGCGAATTGGACTGGAGGAAGTACTAAGGCAGCAAGGAAGAGTCGTAGCCTATGCGACAGGGCAACTCAAGGACTATATGTAGAACTAACCGACACACGACCTGGGGTGTACCGCAGTCGTCCTCGTCCTGAGACTGTTGAGGTACTATCCCTTCGGGGCCCACGGTAACGCACCCACGGACCACCAAAGCCTTAAGCGCCTCTCCACCCAGAAGGGGCCGAACCTACGGCGAAGACGGTGGTTAGGTCTATTGAAGGATTTCGACCTGGACACGAGACCGACTGACCAAGTGTACATCGATGAGTTGCGGGGCTACACGGGACGCCGACACCTACTACTGCGGGCCAAGCTACACTTCGGCCCGGCCTATCACCTCAGATGGATGGGCAATCCGAACGGGCGATCCAGATCCTCGAGGACATACTCCGAGCATGCATCCTGGTTTTGAACGGGCAGATGGTCACGCTACCTACCCCTCGTCGAGTTCGTCTACGACATCGACTACCAGACAAGCACCCGGATGACACCGTACAAAGCATCGTACGGTAGGCGCTGCAAACCCCCCCCCCCCCCCCCCCCCCCCCCCCCCGATTTGTTGGAACGATCAGGGGCGAAGCGGGTTGGGTTGAGAGGCTAGTAGTGCCATAGTACGTGGGACTTTTAGGGATCCCGGAGTGCGACGGCCCCGTGGCCCATCGCCTCGCCCTACCACCGAATCACGACCGAGTTCTGGTCGCGTCCGCGCTTTCATGCCTCGAAAGTATCCCCCAACCCGTCGCGAGTGATTGATGACTCCGCAAATCAAGTTCAAAGGAAACGTGAACTACGAGGAAGAGCCGGTGCGGACCCTAGCGCGGGAGGACTGAAAAGCTACGAAGTCGGACATTTCCCTACGTGAAGGCGTTTTGGAGCAATCGGGAAGAACGTGAGACAACTTGGGAACCCGAATCGAGGGTGAAGGGGGTGCTACCCGGACCCCCTTCGCCGCAGGCGGGAGTTAAGTTTCGGGGACGAAACTTGTTTTTATTAGTGAGTGATGTAAGACCTGACTTTTCCGTGACCCTCCCCGTTACCCCTTTTTCTTCGACTGCCCGACTGAGGGACAATTTTTGGTGTTTTTCCGGAGAATCCGTTGGGGCTCGCGGACATTTTTAGGCCGAAGGGCTCGCGAAATGGAGAACGGGGGGCGCGATCGGTTTCAGATTCCGACTCCCGGTTCACCCGGAATAATTTTCCGAAGTTCGGACCCCACTTAGGCGCCCCGGAATCCGTGCGGACGATCGGCACGTTTCTCGAGGTAATTATAGCCGCTGGATCTGTCCCTATTAATTAATTATTCTCTTACCCTTTGAGGAACCTAGGGTTTTAGGTGTTCCCTCCTAGGTCCCTTCGTTCGGCGGCTAGGGTTTCTCTTTAAGAGACACCACGAGAGGGAAAAAAGAGAGAGTGAAGGACGGCTAGGGTTTCTCTTTAAGAGACACCACGAGAGGGAAAAAGAGGAGAATAAAACGGGGACCCAACCCTTTTTCGCTCTTGTACGACCGACGGCGGGGCTTTCGAGGAAAGGACGGAGGTTCTTGCTCGCGGGATCAACCGGGCAACGTTAGGACGATCCTCTTCCTCTCTTTTCCGGCGGATCAAAGGTGAGTTTTTATTAGTTTTGTTGTGTAGAGTCTTCACGGGGAACACCGCCGCCGCCGCCGCCGGACCGGCCGCGGGCGGGGCGCCGCGCGGCGCTGGGTGCCGTGCGGGGCCGCCCCGCACCGCGGGCGAGGCACCCGCGCGGCGCTTGGCCGCGCGGGGCCGCCCGCAGGTGGGGCGCCCGCGCCGGCTGGTGCCGCGCGGGGTCGCCCCCGCACCGCGGGCGAGGCACCCGCGCGGCGCTTTGCCGCGCGGGGCCGCCCGCAGGTGGGGCGCCCGCGCGGACTGGTGCCGCGCGGGGTCGCCCCCGCACCGCGGGCGAGGCACCCGCGCGGCGCTTTGCCGCGCGGGGCCGCCCGCATGTGGGGCGCCCTCGCGGGCTGGTGCCGCGCGGGGTCGCCCCCGCACCGCGGGCGAGGCGCCCGCGCGGCGCTTGGCCGCGCGGGGCCGCCCGCAGGTGGGGCGCCCGCGCGGGCTGGTGCCGCGCGGGGTCGCCCCCGCACCGCGGGCGAGGCACCCGCGCGGCGCTTGGCCGCGCGGGGCCGCCCGCAGGTGGGGCGCCCGCGCGGGCTGGTGCCGCGCGGGGTCGCCCCCGCACCGCGGGCGAGGCACCCGCGCGGCGCTTGGCCGCGCGGGGCCGCCCGCAGGTGGGGCGCCCGCGCGGGCTGGTGCCGCGCGGGGTCGCCCCCGCACCGCGGGCGAGGCACCCGCGCGGCGCTTGGCCGCGCGGGGCCGCCCGCAGGTGGGGCGCCCGCGCGGGCTGGTGCCGCGCGGGGTCGCCCCCGCACCGCGGGCGAGGCACCCGCGCGGCGCTTTGCCGCGCGGGGCCGCCCGCAGGTGGGGCGCCCGCGCGGACTGGTGCCGCGCGGGGTCGCCCCCGCACCGCGGGCGAGGCACCCGCGCGGCGCTTTGCCGCGCGGGGCCGCCCGCAGGTGGGGCGCCCGCGCGGGCTGGTGCCGCGCGGGGTCGCCCCCGCACCGCGGGTGAGGCGCCCGCGCGGCGCCTGGCCGCGCGGGGCCGCCCGCAGGTGGGGCGCCCGCGCGGGCTGGTGCCGCGCAGGGTCGCCCCCGCACCGCGGGCGAGGCGCCCGCGCGGCGCTTGGCCGCGCGGGGCCGCCCGCAGGTGGGGCGCCCGCGCGGGCTGGTGCCGCGCGGGGTCGCACCCGCACCGCGGGCAGCGCGCTCGCGCGGCGCTTGGCCGCGCAGGGCCGCTCGCAGGTGGGGCGCCCGCGCGGGCTGGGGCCGCGCGGGGTCGCCCCGCACCACGGGCAACGCACTCGCGCGGCGCTTGGCCGCGCGGGGCCGCCGCAGGAGGGGCGCCCGCGCGGGCTGGGGCCACGCGATGCTGTGCCCGGGCGGAGTGTGCGCCGCACGGGCCGGTGCCGTGCGAAGAACTCCGCCGCACGCTGTAGGGAGTCGTTGTAAGTTTCGGACTTCTAAGTCTCGATTTGCCTATGTTCCTTCAGGAGTGCGGGACGCTGTGGGCGACTGGAGCACAGACGCGGACTGGGCGAACGCTGGACGACGCACACAAGGTGGGTACGTTCCCGGTGGTTTCGGGAATGGGGTTTAACTGTTAGAAATAGCATGTTGGGGCAAGGTGGAATTGTCAGTCTCCTTCTGTTTATGAACTAACCCTGTTATGTTATGTTATGATACTCAATGTCAATCTGAGGCTCAAATTTGCTACACGCACACCCGCGGTTTGGCCACCGCAAGGGTGTGCTTTTCCGGAAAAGTGGTACGTTGACCCGTGTACCCCACGCGGAGGTGGCGTTAGGAATGGGGGCCCCCATGGGTGGGGGGTGTGAGCGGTGACGTCGAGGCAGGTGCTCGGCGGCCGAGGCAGGTGCTCGGCGGTGGGCATCGGGGAAGGTGCCCGATGTTGCTTTGTGAGGCAGGTGCTCGGCGGTGGGCATCGGGGAAGGTGCCCGATGTCGTAATGATACAGGGTGTGGTTAAGGTGGAAGGTGCATGGGAGGGATAGTTGCTCCGGTGTTTGTGGTTTGCCTTATCTTTGTTTACTACGCTTATCATGCTATTTCTAGTCACTGACTTCCCACTTCGTGACAGGTTCGTCCAGGGGCGAGTGCTAGGGCGCCGGTGAGGACGTTAGGGTGCTGATCTGATTTATGGGTGACTTCAGATACAGTGACTCTTCTTTCCCTTTTCTTTTATTATTCATGGTAGCTAGTTGTGGATTACGACACCCCCGTGGGGTCGAAGTGGATGTTGCCCTTTTCTTTCCTTTCTTTTTGAATAATTGAATGAATACTACGTTCTCTCTTACTTGGCCGTTTTGAACGATGAAAAACAAAGAAAACCGTTTGCGAAAACTATTTTTAAAACGTGGGTGTCGTGTGGGCACCAAGCTTTATAAACCTTGTGGGATTTATGTGTTTACGAACTGTTTTCACAAACGAGGGCATCGTGTGGATGCCGCTTTCAAAACCTTGTGATTATTTATCCTTTCAAAACACCGGCCTCTATGCTCTAAGTGAATGCTAGAATGTCACGTGAATTGTTTGGTTGTATGTGTACGAGACCCCAACTGATGTGGTTAGAGATTGTATGTACTACGCCTTGTGAGACACTTTGTAGTTGAGACGCCGTGCATATACAAAGGGGCCTCTGCTCATTTGCAGAGCGAATTTGTGTATGCGGCGGGTCTGTGCACGCGCCGGGGAGTAATGTTTTACAAAAAAAAAATATATGGCTGAATCAGGGGCATCGGTGGCTCCTCTTCCGCGCGATTCGAACCCCCGGGGCGTGACATTTTCGCTTTAACTGTTTGTTATTGAATGAAAGTTTTAAATTAGTAGTGATCTTACTCTGATATTATATCTCATCATACACATTGTTTTGATTCGAGATGGATGTTACCGTTCCTTTCGGGTAGCGAGAGGTCGTGCCCGATTGGCGGGTCTGTTGGCGTGCCCGAACCGTACAAATAGGCGGTCCCGGGTCGTGACACAACCACTCGCTTTCGAGGTGGTCATATCAACAAAGCGGAAAGGAAGCAACATACACATCCTACTAGTAATCAGAGCACAAAATAGCTAAACTAAGCGTAAAAGAGAAGAAGAGTAGATAACAACAGTCATACAAAAAGTTGAAATCCAATATACAAAAGTAGTTCCTCTCAAGTACAACCTATCAAAATACATAGGTGGTCTCTATAACAAAATACATCAACACCTCTCATAAAAAGTAAAAGAAAAGGTGCCCTGTAACCACCTCAAGTGGCGCAACGGGGACAAGCTAGCTAAGCGACAACCCCTTGCCACAGTCCCGAGCTCCTCCCGCCACGGATGGCTCAGAAAAACAACCACCCAAAATGGGGGTGAGAACTATTAATTAATAGTTTCCAGTAGGTATGTCGCCGAAAGAAGCGAGATACACCACTAGGTCAACTGAGGATAGTATAACCGCTGAAATGAAATACAGATAATGAACAACTGAAGTAAAGTAAAGTACTCTACAACTATCATGCCTCTATGTTCATGTTATCATAATGACTAACTACAATAAGTGTAGTATCATCTACGTGATGTCCAATGTCATGTTTACTATCAAGTGTGTCCAACTACCATGAATGTATCATCTAGTGATATTCAATGTCAAGTTTAGTTAACTTTAATAATTTCCTCTTAAAGACTTTCTTTGAGTCTAAGCTTGAGCCACGCCTCATGGTCCCGTGGTGGCACCCCCCAACGGAGCTATGCAATCCTACGGCATCCCAATTGGTGCCCAATCCCGCACGGCGATCATGATGTCGCAAATGGCCAACTCCGGAGTGCCAGCTTGGAGGGAGCGACCCTACCAAGCATGTGCGAATGAGCACTAACGGCAAGCAAGCATGTCTCGATCATCGTGTCTAAAACATGGAATAGCCATCATCGGATCTAAAACACGGAATAGTCATCATTGTGTCTAAAACACGGAATAGTCATCATCGTGTCTAAAACCCGGAATAGCATCATCGACCTTTAGGTCGGGACATAATACCTCGAGTGTCAAAGCTTCTTATACAATATTAACATTATCTTGCATAATGAAAGAGTAAAGCATTTACAAGGGGTCCTCATGTCTTAAACATGGAATCTTACTATTTAGCTTAATTGTAACAAGTTTAGAAGTTTTATACTTGTATCTCAACACACTAGATGGCACTAGTGTCATAATATCCATTTGAACATGATCATGTATAACATGTTCCCATATTTCTAATACATGTATAGATGTTCTTTATTCATTTCAAAGAGCTTAAGTTCATGAAATTTTCCTATTTAAACCCCTCTTAAAGTGCCCATGCACATACAATGTTTACCTCCACTACAAAGAGTATGAAATTTTCTACACATGAAGGGGTTCAAATGCATGATCATAAATCATGATAAATCAAACAATACATGTTTAATATTACAATGATGCCCTAAAAGTCTATAGAAGACATAGGGGAAGTTCACCCATTTCGGTGAGAGCAAAACCACTAGATAGTGGCCAAAAACTTGCGAAGGAACCAGTCCGAGTTGCCCGCCTTTCCTCTTATGCTCCAAGAGAAGTTTCCAAAGGGGCAAAACATCATAAAAAAAAAACTAATCACGAAATTCCTTACCTTAGCCTCCAAGCACTCCAAGCTCTACTCGAAGAATAGCTTGTATTTCCCTTCTCTCCTACCTCCTTCCAAGCTTGATCTCCTCCACACAAGCTTTCCTCTAAGCTTCTCTTGTTGGAGAAGTGTTCCCACAAGAGAGAAAAAAGAAAGAGAGAGAGGTATCCACACAAGCTTTCCTCTAAGCTTCTCTTGTTGGAGAAGTGTTCCCATAAGAGAGAAAAGAAAGAGAAAGAGAAAGAGAGAGGAATGCGTGGAGAAGAAAAGAAAAATTTTCTTTCATACTCAAGTGTTCTTACATCCATGTCCTCTCAATGTCCCATCAAGGTCCCATCAATGTCCCATCAAGGTGCCAAACACTAATCCTTCACACAAAAATCCACAAGAAAGAGAAAAGGAAAAAGGTCACCGGGGCGAAGTCCACCACATGAGATGGATCAAAAACATACTTCCGAAGCGTTGAAACATGAAACACGTTGTGCACTCCCGATAGGTTAGGCGGTAGAGCAAGTCGATACGCCACCGGGCCGATACGCTCCAAAATCTCAAAAGGTCCAATAAATTGGGGACTTAGCTTCCCCCGGATGCCAAATCTCTTGACTCATCTAGTCGGTGATACCTTTAGGAAGACATTGTCTCCAACTTGAAATTCCAAATCACGCCGACGCTCATCGGCATAACTCTTTTGCCGACTCTGAGCTGAAACCAAACGTTCTCGCACTAGTTAAACCTTGTCTTCGGCCTCTTAAAGTACATCGGGGCCTAAAACCAATCGTTCTCCCACCTCGCTCCAATGAAGAGGTGATCAGCACTTTCTTCCATAAAAAGCCTCGAGTGGCGCCATCATGATACTTGCTTGATAACTATTGTTATAAGCAAACTCGGCCATCGGTAGATGTATCAGCCAACCACTTTGATAATCCAAAACACATGCTCTGAGCATGTCCTCCAAGATCTGTATGGTTCGCTCAGACTGCCCATCACTCTGCGGGTGGAAAGCTGTACTGAAATCCAACTGCGTGCCTAGGGCCTCGTGAAGGCTCCTCTAAAAATGAGATGCGAACCTCGGATCTCGATCGGAAACTATAGAAACAGGCACTCCGTGCAATCGTACAATCTTATCAAGGTAAGTTTGTGCAAGCTTCTCTCTAGACCAAGTAGTATGGATAGGGATAAAATGAGCAGATTTGGTTAACCTATCCACGATCACTCAAATATCATCATGCCCAGCCTGAGAGCGAGGCAATCCAACAACAAAATCCATGGTGATCCTCTCCCACTTCCACACGGGAATGGGTAATAAACTCTGTAACTCGCCTGCAGGAAGTCGGTGCTCGGCCTTCACATGTTTACAAGTCAAGCATTGAGCCACAAACTTTCCAACATCTTTCTTCATTCCGGGCCACCAATAAAGCAACCTTAAGTCATTATACATTTTGGTGCCACTCAGGTGAAGTGAATAAGGAGCTCGGTGTGCTTCCTTCAGGATCTCTTCTTTGATCTCCAAATCCACCGGTACACAAAGCCGACTTCGAAAATGAAGTACGCCGTGATCATCTACATGGAACTCACCGGCTCGGCCGTCAACAAGAGTAGCCCGGATCTTTTCCAAACTAGGATCTTGAACTTGTTTCGTCTTGATCCTTTCCATAAGGGTCGGTTGCAACACCAATGCCATCAATCTCATGGGTGTCTCGGGTGCTACAACCTCCAACTCCAACCGTCTCATATCTTGAAGTAATGGTTGTTGGGACGTGTTCATCATCGCTAAGTTCTCCACCTATTTGCGACTTAGAGCATCCGTCACTACATTTGCTTTACCGGGATGGTAGAGAATAGTCAAATCATAATCCTTAAGCAGCTCCAACCATCTTCGCTGCCTAAGATTCAACTCCTTCTGACTAAAGAGGTACTTTAGACTCTTATGATCAGTATATACCTCACAATGCTCACCATATTAGTAGTGTCGCCACAGCCTCAATGCAAATACTACGGCAGCCATTTCGAAATCATGAGTGGGATAGTTTTTCTCGTAGTCCTTTAATTGACGAGAGGCATAAGCAATAACTGTGAGGTCCCGGAATCCCCCGCGTAGGGCTTGCTAGTTGTTGAGCAGCTTTTAGTGGCCTTTGGGAGTGTTTGTGCGCGTGTCGAGCCCGAGAATTGGATTTGTGGTGCAATTTGGGATTTAGCTTGCATCACTGGAGGCCTGCGTGGTGCGTCGTGATGGCTGCGCACAATTTGGACACAAGTGGTGGACATCGGGCTTAAAAGGAGACCCCGTGGGAAATTGGAGGACCCGTCGGGTGTTTGGAAGTGGTTCCGCGCGGTTCAGATGTCAAAATTGGACTCCGGGCGAAGTTTGGATAAAAGTTTACCTCTCCGGTCGCCTTCGGGAATTTTTAGAGTTGGAATTTGGCAAATCGGACTTTAAAAATGGACCCGGCGCGAAAATCGGATCGAGTGGGCATTCGGCGAATTTTCGGACAAGAATTTGGAAAAACAGACATCGTTTTTGGATTCAGCGCGCGAAATCGCTAAGAATGGACTATTTATTTGTTGAATTTGGAGCCCGGATGAAGTGCACGTTTTTCGAGGCGACGCGGTGCGGAAATCGAGGTGTGGCGCGGATATCGAGGGCACGGCAGGCGCGTACGGCGCGGGAATGCGCGTCTGGCGCGCGTTGGGAACGCGCGCCTGCGGGTCAGCGCAGGGGCCGCCACGTGGCGGCCCCCCGTTGGCGCCCGCGCGGGCGCAGGGGCACGCGCCTGTGTGGCGCGCGGGTGTCCTGCGCCTGGGGTGGCGCTGGTGTAACGCGCCCGTGTGGCGGGCGCGTTGCTGCGCGCCACGTGGCGCGCTGGGCGCGTGCGTGGACCCGGCGCACGCGCCCAGCGTTGTGGACCGGCCGGTTGGAGCCCCCCCTATTGGATGGCGCGGTGGACCGGCTCCGTGGACCGGCACCATGGACCATTTTTCTCTCTCTCCCTCTTTTCTTCTTCTTCTTCCTCCCCGCACCACCATTTTCTCCCTTCCTTTTCTTTCTTCTGCACCCGAGAGCGAGAGGGAGTGAGGGAGGAGGTTGCGTGAGGTGCGGCGATGCGTCGTGGACCTCGTTTTGCGTGCGAGGTCGCCCGGCGGAGCGTTTCGGCGACGGCGGCGCAATCGGGTAGGTTCCGTGTGTTGGTTTTACTGTATTTTTGTACAGTTTTTGGAGCGTTCTTTTAGACTTTAATTGACCCTCTTGCTCTTTTCTATGTCCGGCACCGTGCACCGTTTTGCGTGCGGACTCCGTTTTGCGTGCGGATCCTGGCACAGTGCACCGTTTTGCGTGCGGATCCTGGCAACGTGCACCATTTTGCGTGCGGACTCCATTTTGCGTGCGGACTCCGGCACCGTGCACCGTTTTGCAAGCGGACTCCGGCACCGTGCACCATTTTTCGTGCGAACTCCGTTTTGCGTGCGGATACTGGCACCGTGCACCCTTTTGCGTGCGGACTCCGGCACCGTGCACCTTTTTGCGTGCGGACTCCGTTTGACGTGCGGATTTCGGCACCGTGCTCCGTTTTGCGTGCGGACTCCGGCAGCGGACATCGTTTTGCGTGCGGACTCCGTTTGGCGTGCTGATTCCGGCACCGTGCTCCGTTTTGCGTGCGGACTCCGGCAGCGGACATCATTTTGCGTGCGGTTCGCGTGGAGGCCAATTGCAAGTGTCTACGATCAATTGGTGGCAAATCGAGGTGGGTGGCCTTATCTCCAAGTTTTAGGGACTGTACATCAATTCTATTGATGTAGGTCTATGCATGATAGTTTATTTCCTTGTGTAGCATGCTAGATTGTTGGAATGGTTATTCCTTTTTATCATCTGTTAATACAGCTATCTTGGAACTTGACCTAGCACCCCCGTCATATGTTGCATGTGTAACCAGACCAGTGGAAAACCCTCACTTGGGCTAGGGTTAATTATGTTTAGACACCCACACTGTTTTGCTATCCCTGGACATAGTGTTATCCTCGCCCGGGTAGTGGGCCGAGAGGTCGGGATTTTCTTTTAGTGTGGGATGCGTTTGCACTCGTGCTTGGGAGCAGAGTGGAGTCTGGTAGTTGTAGCGGGTTGCTTATTTGTGCCGGGAGCCGTTTGGGTACACGGTAGTCCAGGGAGGTCTAGTATCCCTGTTGCGCTGTCGTGGGAGGGAGCCGTTGAGTAGGCGGTAGTCCCGGGCCGTCGAGTATCTTCCGGCCAGTGTTGTTGGGAACCGTTGGGGTTAACGGTGATCCCAGGTCGTTGAGTGTTGTCCGACCAGTATTGTTAGCTTGAGTTGTGGGTCGTTCCTGGCTGTGGAGTACCTCCAGCCAGTGTGCCTCGTGCTGCGAGCTGTTTGAGAGGCTAGTGTCTCGTGTTCCGTGTGAGCTGATCAGCTGAGTCGTAGAGAGTGCTCCGACTGTTGTGCGAGATATTTGGGGATCTTGAGTCCTACCGTTCTGGGAGTGAGCGTGGTTTTTGACTATAGCCTGCTTATGCCAATTTGTGATACTCTATGCCGCGCCGTTTTCCTCAGTTAGAGTCGCGTCCCTGAGATGCCACTGTGGATACGATGGGCCTGTTGAGGCAGTTTTGCGCGAGGGGTGAGTTAGTCGGGCAGGACGCCCCACGTAAATCCCGTCCTCATGGGGATGTGTGGTAGTGGGCAAGCGCGTTCCTAGTCGACAGGCGCAGGCTTGACTGGACCCTATGAGGCAGTCAGTTCGATTGGGTCTATTGAGCACCTTGGGTGCGAGTGGTCTCTTTTACTTTCATCTGTTCCACTTTTTGAGTATCTAGATAAAGGTATGGTAGCTGTAGAGTAGCTCCAGCTTTTCTTGTTCAGATTTCATTGCACTGTTATCTTTTACCTCTAGTAGACTTAGTGGGCAGACCGTTGGGCTTGTTGACGGCACCCACTGAGAACTACTGTGGGAAGTAGTTCTCACACCCGTCGTGGTGTCTTTTTCCCCAAGAACTTCTTCTCCTATTCCTGTTGCTCCAGTTGCTGATCCTTCTGACCGAGGCGAGGGAGTCGCGAGCTAGTTCCCTACCCGTCATTGGAGTGTAGCGGTACCTCTTCAGAGGAGAGCTTCAGTAGATTAGTTTACTTCGTTTTCCTCTGTTGAGAGACCTTTGTTATGAGGTATAGAGTTGTACTTTATTTTACAGTTTGAGAGACTGATGTAGTGAGGATATTTGTATCGAGAGTTTGTACACTGATGTATTTATTGGAGATACCTCCCCTTTTGAGTTTTGAATCAGAGGACTTTGTATACGATCGTATTTGGGAGATGGATATGGTACTATTTTCAGTTGTACAGGGTTTGGTTTTCAGTTCTTTTAGTGGTTTACTTTCAGCTCTGATATCTGTATACTGTAGTTGATTCTTTCTGCAGGTTAGACGCTCCGTCTGTACGGCAGTTTCCGTACAGATGGCGGATCTGTTAGTGAGCCCGGGTCGCAGTTTCGACCCCGGGGCGTGACAGATTAGAGTGGTATCAGAGCCTAGGTTGTAGGTCGTGGTGGACTTAGAAACCCTAGGCTTGTGGTTGGATATTAGGATGACTTCGTGAGAGTCGTGACTTTTAGCGAGAGTCCTGATTGAGTTTTTACCTCTCCCAAGAGACGGGATGAGTGTTTGGCATGTTTATATTCCTAAGCGATTATGTTGGCTGCCGACAACATAATACTCTGGAATGGATGACATGTCTTAGACTTTCGCTGGATTGGGTCGTATGGTTGTTGTGTCCTGACGTTTGTTATTGTGCAGCGTATTGCGATACCCCGGAGACGTCGTGTTGTGAAGAGGACACACCCCTCACCTGATGAATACTCCACAGCGGGAGGCAGAACTATCAGAGTCGCGCAGCGGAAGCGTGGTGGGCCCATAACCCACAGGTCCCAGGATCGAAAACTTCGATAGGCTGAGCCTAGAAGAGCCTAGAATCTGTTCTTGTTTGATTGGGGTTCTAGGCACCGGTCTATCGGGATTTTCGGATTTTTGCCGCGTCAGTCGGTTCTTCTCGCCTATGAGTGGGGTGTTATTGTGGGAGCCGTTTGGAGTAACGACGGTCCCAGCTGTGTGGGTATTTTTCCCTGGCTGAGTTACCAGGAGGGTATTTTTCCCTGGCTGAGTTACCAGGAGGGCATTTTTCCCTGGCTGAGTTACCAGGAGGGCATTTTCCCTGGCTGAGTTATCAGGAGGGCATTTTTCCCTGGCTGAGTTACCAGGAGGGCATTTTTCCCTGGCTGAGTTACCAGGAGGGCATTTTCCCTGGCTGAGTTACCAGGAGGGCATTTTTCCCTGGCTGAGTTACCAGGAGGGCATTTTTCCCTGGCTGAGTTACCAGGAGGGCATTTTCCCTGGCTGAGTTACCAGGAGGGCATTTTTCCCTAGCTGAGTTACCTGGAGGGCATTTTCCCTGACTGAGTTACCAGGAGGGCATTTTTCCTGGCTGAGTTACCAGGAGGACACTTTCCACTGGCCGAGCTACCAGATGGATACATTGCCCCTGGCTGAGTTACCAGGTGGGCACATGCCCCTGGCTGAGTTACCAGGTGGGCACATGCCCTGGCTGAGTTACCAGGAGGACACTTTCCACTGGCCGAGCTACTAGATGGATACATTGCCCCTGGCTGAGTTACCAGGTGGGCACATGCCCCTGGCTGAGTTACCAGGTGGGCACATGCCCTGGCTGAGTTACCAGGAGGACACTTTCCACTGGCCGAGCTACCAGATGGATACATTGCCCCTGGCTGAGTTACCAGGTGGGCACATGCCCTGGCTGAGTTACCAGGTGGACACATGTCCTGGCCGAGTTACCAGGAGGACACTTTTCACTGGCCGAACTACCAGATGGATACATTACCCCTAGCTGAGTTACCAGGTGGGCACATGCCCTGGCTGAGTTACCAGGAGGACACATGCCCTGGCCGAGTTACCAGGAGGACACCTTCCACCGGCCGAGCTACCAAATGGGTACATACCCCTGGCCGAGTTACCAGGTGGGTACATGCCCTGGTCGAGTTACCAGGTGGTTGCTTTACTGAGATTGAGATGGTCTGACAGGACGCCGAGATTTGGTGGCGTCGAGTTCATCCTGTTGGACTACCAGGAGCTCGGTTGTTGACTTGGAACCAGTTTCGTGCTTTGCGGCTCAGGGCCTTCTTTCCTGACAGTGTAAGCAGAAACTGGAAGGGGATCTTAGACTCCTACAGCAGGGGAGAGTCGACCTCTTTTGGAGTATGTTCGCGAGTTTTGCGATTGTTGAGCCGGGTACCCCTTGTCGCCTGGATGAGGCCCAGGAGGTTGAGCTAGTTGAGAAAGGACTGCATCGGAATATCTATCACTTGGGGTATTCCCGGCGGGTGCCGACGTTAGATGCAGCGATTGAGCATGCTTAGCGGGTTGACCGAGGATCAGCGATCATGTCAGAGATAGACGGAGCGCCAGGGACCAGCTCCGGGGAGAGGCATCCAGTGCCGCCTGAGTTTGGACAGTCGAGTAGATCGAGACCCCGGGGCCGCCACGATTCCAGTCTGAGGGTCGTGAGTCTCAGAGGAGACAGAGATCAGAAGGTTCTCCACCGCCGATGTATCAGCAGCAGCAGCGGGATGACTGTGTCCGTTGTGGTAGGCCGCATTTTGCGCCGCAGTGTGACCACAGACAGGAAACAGATCATGGTCTTGTCCTAAAGCGGGATCATCAGTCGCTTGGGCAGCTTCGGCTCCTCCTCCTCCGCTCTTCTAGACAGGCGGAGCTTCGGCAGGTTATGGCCAGATAGTTAGGGCCACTTCTTCGCGGCAGTCCGACGGACGACCACCCCCGAGCGGGAGCGTCTATGTCGCACAGGATGAGGATTCGGGGGCAGCTAGCCCCGTGGTGGCAGGTATTAATCTTATCTCCCCTACACGCACTTGAGCGTTATTTGTTACCGGAGCAGCATCGCATTCATTTCTTCTGTAGGGCATTTGCATTGTTGTATGGGCTAGAGATAGGACCCTTAGCATGTGCTCGTGAGGTTCAGATACCTGATCACGTGTTGCACATAGATGGGTGTTGTTGGTCCTGCCCAGTGCAGTAGGGCCATGGTATTTGCCTGTTGATCTTTTGGCCCTTCCTCAGCTCTGGGATTCCGAGGTAGTGTAGGGTATGTTACTGTGAGGATCTAAGGCCTTGATGCTTGAGTGATACCACACCATTGATACACGGTGGTGATGCCACACCGTTGATACACGGTGGTGATGCCACACCGTTGATACACGGTGGTGATGCCACACCGTTGATACACGGTGATGATGCCACACCGTTGATACACGGTGGTGATGCCACACCGTTGATACACGGTGGTGATGCCACACTGTTGATACACGGTGATGATGCCACACCGTTGATACACGGTGGTGATGCCACACCGTTGATACACGGTGGTGATGCCACACCGTTGATACACAGTGATGATGCCACACCGTTGATACACGGTGATGATGCCACACCGTTGATACACGGCAGTGATGCCACACCGTTGATACACGGTGGTGATGCCACGCCGTTGGTGCACGGCAGTGATGCCACGTTGTAGGTACACAACGGTGAGAGTTTTGTGGATGTTTTGGACTTTGACCACGAGTTTGGGCATCAGCTTTATGATCGCCTTGTGAGCCAGTTTCCAGTCCCGTTCACCGACGGTTTGGTTCCCGTCAGGGTGTTCTTTATTAGTTGAGGGATCGACTTCGACCCGTGGGTCCGTTGGGGTTATGATAGCATGTTGAGTGACCAACTGTGGCATGAGATTGTGTCTCTTGGGGATCCCTTTTGAGGGTAGCCTGCAGTTGTGTAGTCCACTCGGGTGGTTTTGGATCGGGAAGTAACCGAGTGAAGACCCCAGCTTATTGGATTTGTTTCCTTATTGGATGAATGTGTGGGTATACTTCGGGTCGTCTTGTTGAGGTTGGCACCATGATGTGGTTTGGTGCGTGTTGCACTAGTGGTCATTTCCGTTTCCCCCAGCCTTTTACTGGAGCCCCTTAGGTATTTTAGGTCTCAGCTCAGGAGTGTTGTGTTTTTCCTCGCCCGTGATTTACTTGCCCCTTTGAGATCTGTGATTGTTGGAGTACGAGGGACGCCCGTTACAATTTCTGGCTCGAGAGATGAGAGAATTGCACATCGGGCCATACCATACGTGTTGTTGTTGTTGTTGCGGAGTAATCACGGGGAGTGAGTGGTGTTTCGGTAGCTGGAGGCGTATTGATGGATACCTACCCGTGGTATTTGTGACTCCTGATGGACTTGATTTAGTTTCGAGGACGAAACTTTCTTTTAGTGGGGGAGGATGTGATGTCCCGGAATCCCCCGTGTAGGGCTTGCTGGTTGTTGAGCAGCTTTTAGTGGCCTTTGGGAGTGTTTGTGCGCGTGTCGGGCCCGAGAATTGGATTTGTGGTGCAATTTGGGATTTAGCTTGCATCACTGGAGGCCTGCGTGGTGCGTCGTGATGGCTGCGCGCAATTTGGACACAAGCGGTGGACATCGGGCTTAAAAGGAGACCCCGTGGGAAATTGGAGGACCCGTCGGGTGTTTGGAAGTGGTTCCGCGCGGTTCAGATGTCAAAATTGGACTCCGGGCAAAGTTTGGATAAAAGTTTACCTCTCCGGTCGCCTTCGGGAATTTTTAGAGTTGGAATTTGGCAAATCGGACTTTAAAAATGGACCCGGCGCGAAAAATCGGATCGAGTGGGCATTCGGCGAATTTTCGGACGAGAATTTGGGAAAACAGACATCGTTTTTGGATTCAGCGCGCGAAATCGCTAAGAATGGACTATTTATTTGTTGAATTTGGAGCCCGGATGAGTGCACGTTTTTCGAGGCGACGCGGTGCGGAAATCGAGGTGTGGCGCGGATCCCGAGGGCACGGCAGGCGCGTACGGCGCGGGAAATGCGCGTCTGGCGCGCGTTGGGAACGCGCGCCTGCGGGTCAGCGCAGGGGCCGCCACGTGGCGGCCCCCCGTTGGCGCCCGCGAGGGCGCAGGGGGCACGCGCCCGTGTGGCGCGCGGGTGTCCTGAGCCTGGGGTGGCGCTGGTGTAACGCGCCTGTGTGGGCGGGCGCGTTGCTGCGCGCCACGTGGCGCGCTGGGCGCGTGCGTGGACCCGGCGCACGCGCCCAGCGTTGTGGACCGGCCGGTTGGAGCTCCCCCTATTGGATGGCGCGGTGGACCGGCTCCGTGGACCGGCACACATGGACCATTTTTCTCTCTCTCCCTCTTTTCTTCTTTTTCTTCCTCCCCGCACCACCATTTTCTCCCTTCCTTTTCTTTCTTCTGCACTCGAGAGCGAGAGGGAGTGAGGGAGGAGGTTGCGTGAGGTGCGGCGGTGCGTCGTGGACCTCGTTTTGCGTGCGAGGTCGCCCGGCGGAGCGTTTCGGCGACGGCGGCGCAATCGGGTAGGATTCCGTGTGTTGGTTTTACCTGTATTTTGTACAGTTTTTGGTGCGTTCTTTTAGACTGTAATTGCCCTCTTCTTGCTCTTTTCTGTGTCCAGCACCGTGCACCGTTTTGCGTGCGGACTCTGTTTTGCTGTGCGGATCCTGGCACCGTGCACCGTTTTGGCGTGCGGACTCCGTTTTGCGTGCGGATCCTGGCACCGTGCACCGTTTTGCATGCGGACACTCCGGCACCGTGCGCCGTTTTGCGTGCGGACTCCGTTTTGCGTGCGGATCCTGGCACCGTGCACCGTTTTGCGTCCGGACTCCAGCACCGTGCACCTTTTTGCGTGCGGACTCCGTTTGACATGCAGATTCCGGCAACCGTGCTCCGTTTTGCGTGCGGACTCCGGCAGCGGACATTGTTTGCGTGCGGACATCCGTTTGGCGTGCGGATTCCGGCACCGTGCTCCGTTTTGCGTGCGGACTCCGGCAGCGGACATTTTTTGCGTGCGGATCGCGTGGAGGCCAATTGCAAGTGTCTACGAGCAATTGGTGGCAAATCGAGGTGGGTGCCTTATCTCCAAGTTTAGGGACTGTACATTAATTCTATTGATGTAGGACTATGCATGATAGTTTAATTTCCGTGTTAGCATGCTAGATTGTTGGAATGGTTATTCCTTTTTATCATCTGTTAATACAGCTATCTTGGAACTTGACCTAGCACCCCCGTCATGTTGCATGTGTAACCAGACCAGTAGAAAACCCTCACTTGGCTAGGGTTATTATGTTTAGACACCCACACTGTTTTGCTATCCTGGACATAGTGTTATCCTCGCCCGGGTAGTGGGCCGAGAGGTCGGGATTTTCTTTTAGTGTGGGATGCGTTTGCACTCGTGCTTGGGAGCAGAGTGGAGTCTGGTAGTTGTAGCGGGTTGCTTATCTGTTGCCGGAGCCGTTTGGGTTACGGTAGTCCGGGAAGGGTCTAGTATCCCTGTTGCGCTGTCGTGGGAGGGAGCCGTTGAGCAGGCGGTAAGTCCCGGGCGCGTCGAGTATCTTCCTCCAGTGTTGTTGGGAACCGTTGGGGTTAACGGTGATCCCAGGTCGTTGAGTTGTTGTCCGACCAGTATTGTTAGCCTTGAGTTGTGGGTCGTTCCTGGCTGTGGAGTACCTCCGCCAGTGTGCCTCGTGCTGCGAGCTGTTGGAGAGGCTAGTGTCTCGTGTTCCGTGTGAGCTGATCAGCTGAGTCGTAGAGAGTGCTCCGACTGTTGTGCGAGATATTTGGGGATCTTATGAGTCCTACCGTGTCTGGGAGTGGCGTTGGTTTTTGCTATAGCCTGCTTATGCCATTTGTGATACTCTATGCCGCGCCGTTTTCCTCAGTTAGAGTCGCGTCCCTGAGATGCCACTGTGGATACGATGGGCCTGTTGAGGCAGTTTTGCGCGAGGGGTGAGTTAGTCGGGCAGGACGCCCACGTAAATCCCGTCCTCCATGGATGTGTGTGTAGTGGGCAGGCGCGTTCCTAGTCGACAGGCGCAGGCTTGACTGGACCCTATGAGGCAGTCAGTTCTGTTGGGTCTATTGGCCCTTTGGGTGCGAGGTGGTCTCTTTTACTTTCAATCTGTTCCACGTTTGAGTTCAGATAGAGGGGATGGTACTGTATAGGATCTCCGCTTTTCTTGTTCAGATTTTCGTTGCACTGTTACTCTTTTACCTCTAGAGAACTTTAGTGGGCAGACCGTGGGCTTTTGACGGCACCCACTGAGAACTACTGTGGGACGTAGTTCTCACACACCGTCGTGGTGTCTTTTTTCCCCATGAACTTCTTCTCCTGTTCCTGTTGCTCCATGTTGCTGATCTTCTGACC
>CM055077.1:20476382-20557878 GCA_029204045.2 Tillandsia leiboldiana
GTCATAGCTTATGCGTCAAGACAATTAAAGGATAAGAGAGGAAACCTATCCCCTTCCACGCTGGGCTGGCGGCAGTCGTGTTTGTCCTTAAGTTGTGGAGACATTATTTGTACGGGACACACTGCGATGTGTATTCCGATCATCAGAGCCTCAAGTACCTCTTCACTCCAAAGGAGCTAAAACTTGCGAACAAAGGCGGTGGCTCGAGCTACTGAAAGACGTGACTTGTCGATCCACTACCACCCCGGGAAGGCAAAGGTGGTGGCGCGACGCCTTGAGCCCCAAGGGGCAGACAGAAGGAGCAGGGGTAAGGGCTTTACCCCAGAAGGAGCGCCTGAGTGCAGAGGTTTTCGCAAATTGAGGCTAGAGGTGTGCCAGCGGGTACGGTCGCACCTTCAAAGCCCTGGTGGCAGACCCAACCCTGCTAGACAGGATCTTGGAAGGACAATCGAAAGATACCCATTACAACCTTGCGGACAGAGTACCCTCAGACAATGGGGCGATTCGCAACGGCTCTGATGGCACAATACGATTCCGCGGGTACCATCTGCTGCCGGACCTACCGAAACTCAAAGAGGAGATCTAGGAGCGCATACTGCTCCCACACAGTGCACCCTGGGGAACGCAGATGTACAAAGATATAAAAGCATGTTGGGTCGTATATAACACGGATCTAAATAGGGGAAGAAACACCTAGAGGGGGTGAATAGGTTGTAAACGTATATAACACTCCAAAAATCGTTTGCGATAAAACCCAATGCGGAAAATAAAATAACACGCAAGATTTTTACGTGGAAAACGCCATCACATCCCGGAGTAAAAAACCACGGGACCGAACACAGGCAGAAATCCCTAGGAATGAAACACGTACAAGGTGATTTACCGTACACACTTACGACTCAACCTTTTCCATACGCTCTAGAGGATCTTCTCCGCTCGCCTCCCGACGGCTTCTCGAATCCACGATCTGCGCCCAACGCCGAATCCACGGCGTCCACGTCGAATCCACGACGTCCCGACCGAATCCACGGTCTTCACCCAATAGCACCGTTCGAATCCACGAACGTGCCTCGCTCCGAATCCACGAGAGCGATTGAACCTTGAATCCACAAGGACACGCGAATCCACGCGCCGATTTTTGGGGAAAATCGTTGTTTTTGGGTGGTGATGATCCGCCGAATACTTAGATCAAAGATAGATCGGAAATACCATCTAAGTATTCATTAGTTTGATTCAACTCAAGATGTGAGTATGAAAACCTAGAATCAAACTAATCAATATAGATGAAGAAACATAGAGTATTCTCTAATGATTTCCTTTCTTCTCTATATGTGGATCTATAGCCGTATATGATGATACAGAAAATGACGGCTATGTGGATTCCCCCTAGAAAGAAAGACATAGGGTGTATTTATAGGTTAGAAACCCTAGGAAGGAGATAAGAATCAAAAACCAACCATTTCTGGATATTTACGGACGGCGATCCGGATCGTGATAACTAGGATCCGGATCGTCATAACAAAACAGCCAATTCCAGAAAAACGAAGGTTCGGGATCCGGATCATGTGACTACGATCCGGATCGTTCATACAGTTCACCAAACATCAACGTTCGGGATCCAGATTGCGAAGCAAGATCCGGATCGTTCAAGGTAGATGGTAAACTCAACGTTCGGGATCCGGATCAAGAGACTACGATCCGGATTGCGACGATGTATGAACGAACCACCTTCGGGATCCGGATCGAACAACCTGATCCGGATCCTGAACATGTCCCAAGTCCAGTTTTTGATTTTTATGCAATGAAAGATTCTTCCAAGTGTTTCTACACTACAAGAAGTATTCGGATCACACAAATTCTTTAGTTAAACATACCTGATCCTTTTGAATTCTTCTTACTTGAGATTGAGTTAAATGATCCAACTTTCTTCACCTTCAATCTTCAAGACTTGAGACTTTCACGAAACTACGCCAACTCAAATTCGGTAACAATCTCCCCCTTTGGCGGTTTCGTGACAAAACATAGATCCCTAAAGAAAATTCAAAAAGATATTTTTGTTGCTATCACCTACAACAAAAATTTACAATGGAGATCCAAAATACAATACATGAGTTAAAACTCCTAAAACAGACTCTAGACTTAGACATCTGTACTCTCTGCAAAAAGAAATCATTCTTGACAAAAGAAATCGTTAGATACCTCAAGAATTTTGTATCATTCAAAAACACAAACAGAGATGAAGTTTAAACTCATTTATACTTACCATGACATTTATATTCAGATATGTAAACTGATCATAGTTAAATAAACCACCAACATATCCCTTTGCACGTAAAAACCAAATGTCATGAACATGTTTGTGACAAACTAATATATATATAGATATGTAATTGATCAGAGTTAAGAACCAACATATCTTCTATGCAATATGTAATTGATCAGAGTTAAGAACCAACAATCTTCTATGCAATAAAAAACCAAGTGTCACAAACTTGTTAGTGAACATCAACTTGTTAGTTATATTACATGCCCAAATAGTTAGCAAATAGTTAGTCGAGGCATGCATTCAAACAAATGGAAAAACCAAAAGTTGAAGTTCTACTTACCTTTGTGTTCCACACATCATCATGTTCAATCAATCATTGTTCAAGTTCTCTATAAACTCTCTCCCCCTTTTTGTCACAAAATTAGCCAAAAAACACAAAATTTAAGGAGAGTTAAAGATTTCAAAAATTGTTCCGAAAAATAAGAACTAGAACTAAAAATAAGTCCTAAAAGCTGAACTAAAGTCTAAACAGATAAAATCCTGCACAAATTTGCACAAAAATTGTTAAAGCACAAATTAGTCATCCGAGTCTGAGTCCTCAGACGCACTATATCCCATCTTAGTGAACATGTTCTTGATCAATTTCCTCATTGAATTTACTTTCTTGGTCAATGTAATTTGGGATGCCGTTATGATCTCGAGTTCTTCAGACATTCGCCTTTGTTCTGATGCTTGTTTAGACGGTGAGGCCGAGGTGCCGACACAAGGTTTCTTTCCAGTGGAATGTGTCGGAGTAACATGTGGTAGTTTGTGAAGTGACTTCACAATCGTTGACTCATCTATCATCCCCCAACAGTGTTGATAAGATGTCGAGCTTATATCAATGTCAAACTTTTGTAAGATCCTCATGATGATTAACGGAAACGGAAGTCGCTCAGAAGGATGAGGATGCACAATATATCTTGACATTCTATTCCAAATTATGTAGGGGATATTCATGTTCAATCCTACAGCCTCAGAGGGATGACCTAAGAGATATAGGAACAGCAGTCTCTCCCATCTCACGACCTTAGTCTGCATGTTAGGTAAAATGTTGTAACACGTGATGAAATTTAGAAATCGGTACTCCAGTCGAAGATGTTTGGATTTTACACTTTTACCATTAGCTGAATTCGTT
Source organism: Tillandsia leiboldiana (assembly GCA_029204045.2). Classification (NCBI taxonomy): domain Eukaryota; kingdom Viridiplantae; phylum Streptophyta; class Magnoliopsida; order Poales; family Bromeliaceae; genus Tillandsia; species Tillandsia leiboldiana. The sequence continues at coordinate 20,479,826 of CM055077.1, forward strand.
CCTTCCAAACAAATCTTATCTATCACTGTTTGCCACAAGGCATTCGTCAAACTTTTTCCTTTCAAAAAGTTGACCCCCGATGTGTTAGATTCCATTCCAAGAACTTCGCCAATTAGCTGCGGAGTGATTTTAAGTTTCATCCCTTGGATAATTGTATAGAAATGCATTGATCCATGTTCTCCTTCTTGAAGATGTGTGGCATTCGTGTAAAAAGTCCTTACACGATACAAACAATACCCAAGTAGTTCGGGGAATCGGCAGACTTGGATGAGATTAGCTTGCTCAATCAAGGTTCCAAACTCAGGTGAGTGATTTCGGAGATCTTCAATGTTGACATGACGTTCACCGATGCATTCACGACGTTCAAACGCTCGAACGCGATCCATGCTGACGAACACTCCTTCCACGCGAGGCGGGGAGTCAGGAACAATCGGTGTGTTAAAATCAGCGTCTCGTCGTAGTCCAAAACGTCTAGTTACTCGTTTCCTTTTCACAGAGATGGTTGGTTTAGTCATAGGCGCTTTTCCTTTGTCCATGGGTGCTTTTCCTTTCGAAGCATCGGACGCCTTTTGTTCAGGCAATGATTCATCATCATCTGTCAATGCAGTCCAATCTATCTCGTGACAATCCACCTCTGTATCACTGACCTCGACAAATTCACCTTTTTGTTGTGTTTTCTTAGCTCTCTTTAATTTGTTTGTGGCCCGAGTGTGCACTATTGTGACCAACAAAAGAATGATCCATGAGAATCCCATTGATCCAAATGCTTTGAGAAGATTTAAATCCTGTGAAGACCAACTCAAGAACACAAAAATTCTTAGTTTTCAAAAATTTGAAAAATTGTACCCAAACAATCATAATCATGTAGTGAAACTAAGAATCAAATTAGTTTTGCAAAAGGACTTTTAAAAATAGATCAATTGCATGAATTTCGAAAATCCTTATTATATGCCCTAAAACCGAAATTTTAGAAATCGAAGCCTAAAAATCCGTTAATCAGGAGAAAAACCTAGCATATAATCAAAACTAAACTACCCAGAGTTCTTATTTCAAAAGAAATTTGATCAAAAACCATCCACAAACAAAGTTGATCCAAGAAATTCGTGCGTTTGAGGAGGAAAAGAGAAAAACGGTGAAAAACCGAGATTTTGATCAATAAAACTTACTTGGAATTGAAGAACTTGAGTTTGAAAGCTTCCAAGAAGGATGAAATCTAGAGAGAAGCGCTCTGGAAACTTTTGAACAAAAGATTGGAGTAAAAGAAATCAAAACCCTTTTGTTCTTTATAAAAACCTAGCCGCGATCCGGATCCTCCCGAGCTTGCGATCCGGATCGGCTACCCGCAGTGAGAAAACTGCGTTCGGGATCCGGATCGGCAGGTCCAATCCGGATCGTCAGCCCGCAGGAGAAAACCTGCGTTCGGGATCCGGATCACCTTGCCCGATCCGGATCGGCCCCAACTTTTTCTTTAGAAAATTTCAGAGAAATTCAGGAAAATCCAGAAAAAGATTGTAAGCACAAATGTGTATCAACTTTAAACAAAAATCATCGTTTCATACAACAAGAATTAGATTATGCCAAATCTATCAATAATATCCAAAAATGAAACGAAAATTTACAAGAATTAAATCCCTTAAAGTTGAACACCTTCAATCACATCTAACTTGATCTTATGAGTAATGCCTTTATCAAATCATCAATTCAGTAAAGAAAATGAAATACAAAGATCAATAGATGTTTGAAATCCCAAATATAGTAGATAATATTTCTAGACAATCTGTTGAAGAGAGTGGCTCTTTGAGCATCTTTCTTTAAAATCCCACCTTATACCAACCTTGAAATTTGACAGAGTCAAGTATTTCAATATGCATTTTACTTAATCAAAAATTTGAACAACCATGCTTGGTATACATGTGGTAGCTGCACACAATACTCGGACGACCGAGGTGGTAGCTCTTTCCTCCATGTGGTGGTAGTTTTCACACTCCTCATTGGGATGTAACTCTTTCCACATCTTTTGAGCATTTTACATTATCTTTGACTCCCCCTCAATTGGCTATCAATTATTTAAGATATAAAGTATTCAACCAAAAATTGATCTCGATTTCATACTCGACTAAACAGTCAAATAAGATAATGACTATACCAAGAGATCATTGAGAGAGAAATTGACTTTGATCACTTTAGAAGATGATTTAATTAACATAAATGATCATTGCAACAGTGAAATATTATGATGGCAAAAGCATAATAAATTTCTAAATGTGTGAATAGATGCAATTAAAGTCAATTAAGATCTATGCTCAATTACTATCCTATGTACAAACATAGATAAAGAACAAAACAAAAACAAATACAAAACCTATCCTAAGCAAAGATTTCAAAAAGAAGATTATTTCAAGGAAAGCATCCCAATTGCTTTTCGTAAATGAATAAAACGTTTTTGATCCAAAGGTTTTGTTAGAAAGTCAGCTAATTGATCTTCAGTTGAAACATATGAAAGTTGAAGAGTATTTGATTCAACTAGCTCTCTAAGAAAATGATATCTAAGTTCAATATGTTTTGTTCTAGAGTGCAACACAGGGTTTTTAGAAATGTTAATTGCACTTGTGTTGTCACAAAGAATTGTTACCGAAGATGCTGAAATGCGGAAGTCACTCAATACGCTTTTCATCCAAATGAGTTGAGTTGAGCAACTTCCAGCTGAAATGTATTCCGCTTCGGCAGTCGAGAGTGCTATGCAATCCTGCTTTTTACTGTGCCATGCAACAAGGCAATGGCCAAGATAGAAGCATGCACCACTCGTGCTTTTCCGATCATCCACTGATCCTGCCCAATCGGCATCTGAGTATCCAACAATGTCCAGACTTGTTCCCATAGGATACCAAATTCCGAAGTTAATTGATCCTTTGATGTACCGGATGATCCGTTTCACCGCTTTCAGGTGAACCTCCTTTGGTGCTGATTGATATCTCGCGCAAATCCCAACACTAAAGGATATATCCGGGCGACTAGCCGTGAGGTAAAGTAGACTTCCAATCATACTTCTATACAGTTTCTCGTCTACATCCTCACTATGTGATTCACTTCCAAGTCCCTTGTGGCTAGTTCCCATTGGAGTTGGAAAAACTTTACAATTTTCTAGATCAAACTTTTTGACCAACTCCAGTGCATACTTGGATTGACTCAAGTGAATACCTTCATCATTTTGTTTAATTTGCAATCCAAGGAAATAAGACAATTCGCCCATCATGGACATCTCAAATTCGCTTTCCATGGTCTCCGCGAATTTAGAAGCATCATTATCTTTTGTTGCACCAAATACAATGTCATCGACATAGATTTGTGCTACAATGAAATTATTTTGATAATGCTTCACAAAGAGAGTCCTGTCAGCTCCCCCTCGAGTATAGCCCTTCTCCAAAAGGTGCTTTGTTAACCTTTCGTACCATGCTCGCGGTGCTTGTTTCAGACCGTAAAGAGCCTTTTTCAAACGAAAAACATGGTTAGGTTGTTTATGATCTACAAAACCTTTCGGTTGAGCTACATAAACTTCCTCATTTAAAAACCCATTTAGAAATGCGCTCTTGACGTCCATTTGAAATAATTTGATTTTAAAATGACAAGCAATAGCAAACAATATACGAATGGACTCGAGTCTAGCTACAGGGGCGAAAGTTTCGTCAAAGTCTATACCTTCTACTTGAGAGTAGCCTTGAGCAACTAGTCGTGCCTTGTTCCTGATGATAGTACCATCTTCATCTTTCTTGTTCTTGAAGATCCATTTGGTACCTATCACATTATGTTGCTTTGGAGGCTTCGTTAATTCCCAGACTTTGTTTCGCTCAAATTGATGGAGCTCTTCCTGCATTGCTTTAATCCAGTAGTCATCCTGAAGAGCTTCATCTATTGTCTTTGGTTCGATTAAAGATACATAGCAAGCAAATCCGCAAACCAACTGCCTTCGAGTTCTAACTCCTTCTTGTGGATCTCCAATGATGTTCGATTCCGGATGATCCTTGGAGATTCGTAGCGTTTGTTGAAACGGAGTACTCGAAGGTACACGAGATGATTCCTGCATATCAGATAAACTAGAAGAACCATTAGAAGCATCATTAATATTGGAAGTATTATTATGAGAAGATGCACTAGCAGGAGAATCATCATCTAGAGAGATATCGAGGGTAGATTTTTCAGATTCAAAATGAGAAGCTTCATCTACTTTAACATTTATAGATTCTACGATCGTCTTAGATTCAATGTTAAATACTCGATATGCTCTGCTATTCGTAGAATAACCCAAAAAGATCCCTTCATCACTTCGAGAGTCGAACTTTCCAAGATTTTCACGGTCAAGTAAGATGTAACATCGACTCCCAAAGATACGAAAGTACTTGATATCCGGTTTTCTACTAAACCATAGCTCATATGGTGTATTCAAGGTTCCTGGGCGCAAATACACTCTGTTAATGACATAGACAGCGGTGTTCACAGCTTCAGCCCAAAAATGTAGCGGTAATTTCCGGCTATGAAGCATCACACGCGCCATCTCTTGAACAACCCTGTTTTTGCGCTCAACAACACCATTCTGCTGAGGTGTATGGGGTGCCGAGAATTCATGTTTAATGCCATTTGAAGTACAAAAATCAATGAATTTTGAATTTATGAATTCTCCACCCCTATCACTTCTAACACGAATGATCTTTTCATTCTTTTCAATCATAATACGATGGCAAATCTCATGAAAAGAGTCAAACGTATCAGCTTTCTCTCTCAAAAATGCTACCCAAGAAAACCGAGAGAAATCATCAACCAATAAAAAGATGTACCATTTACCTCCCAAAGATGGTTGACGGGTCGGCCAAAAGAAAAAGAAGAAAAGAAAAATAGTCTACACAAACTATACAAGATTTAATCGTAGAGCGATTAAGGACAAGGAGGGGTTTCACCTTTGCATACCCAAACCTTTTGAGTTTTGGAGTATGTCGGTAAAGGTTGAGAGATTCTCCTTGAAGACGACGTCTTGTATGATTGATCTTTTTCTTTTGTTATCGTCTTGTTTGAGGTGCTACCAATGTTCTTTCCTTTTGAAAAATCCTTCCGTGAATTTCGGGAAGTGAGCTTATTGGTAGCAATTGCAAGATGTGGTTGATTTGTTCTTTGAGCTCCAATCTCGCAATTTCTTTCGATGTGCCCTGCAAAATTACAACGAAAACATACCTTTGAGCTTGACGATTCCGAAGAGGATGAGGTAGGTTTGTTGTCGTTGTTTGTCTTGAATTCCGATGTCGGAGGAGGAGATACCGACTGAGGCACAAAGACTGTCCCACTCGAACTTGGACTGTTTCCAGTTTGAGTGTACCCGAGGCCGAACCGATTTGATTGACCAAGACCAAGAAGTCTATCCAACTTACTCCTTCCTGAAGAGAATCGCTGTAAGTCATTCTTGAGTTGGAAAATGGTCTTTGTCATTTCCAGGTTATCCTGTCGAGCCTCGTTGTAGAGCTTTGAAAAGTGATTCGCGTTATCCACCAGATTTGTATGTTCCTTTTCAAGTTGCTCATTGGACTCTTGAAGGGAAGCATTTTCTTTTATCAGGTTTTCCCTTTCCACTTCAAGAGCGTTTGAGAGAGAAGTTGCTCTTTTTGCTTCTTCTTCGAGATCATGCACTCTCCCTCTCAAACTCTTGTTTTGCTTAGCCACTTTCTTTGAGTCCCTCAAAAGTCTGTGGTAGGCTAGAGCAAAATCTTCACCTTCCGAATCATCCGATTCGTTGTCCGTTGCGTTCTTTTCAACAGTGGAGTTGGACAACGAGTCAGATGTATTTGCCATAAAGCACATGAATGGTGAAGATGTGGACGCGTGGAATGCGGTGGAGCTCTTTTCTTCATCACTTGAAGACGACTCATTTGACGTTGAGTTGTCATCCCAAGTGACGACTTGCATCGCCTTCTTCTTTGCCGGATACATGTTAGGACATTCCGTTGCAATGTGGCTGTAGCCTCGACATTTGAAGCATTGCAGTTGTCCTTCTGAACTTTTCTTATCCTTTGAGAAGTTCTCCTGCTTTCTTGACTTGTGACTTGGAGTACCCTTGCCTTTGTTCCACTTTCCGAAGGATGGAGATTTGCTTGAATTACCCCTTCGGAAGTTGCGGCGAAACTTCCTTGTCAAGAGAGCGAGCTGCTTCTCAAATTCCTCCATAGAAAGGTTCTCGTCATCGTCCGAGGAGGATGTATCCGCGTCTTCTTCCTTAGTTGTTTTCAACGCATAACCTGAAGACTTAGAAGTGGATGCTTTTCCAGAAGAATTGTTAGTATTAAAAGTCATTTCATAAGTTTGTAATGAACCAACTAATTCTTCTACACGTATTTCGTCCGGGTGTTTAATAGTTTCAATGGCAGTAACCTTTGGGCGAAATCGTTCAGGAAGAGTTCTTAAGATTTTTCTTACAATCTTAAATTCTGGAATCTTCTCTCCCAGATTAGAACATGAGTTTACGATGTCTTGCAATCGTGTATAGTAGTCCGTGAAAGATTCATTTTCTGCCATCAAGATGGAGTCAAACTTGCTCGTAAGCATCTGCAGTTTCTGAATCTTCACGAGGTTAGTTCCCTCATGTGTAACCTGGAGAACATCCCAGATTTCTTTCGCAGTCTCACATGCCGAGACGCGAGAGAATTCAGTTTGAGATAAGGCATTAAAAATAGCATTAATTCCCATGCCATTGTAAGAAGATAACTCAAACTCTTCCTTGGTCCATTTCGACCTAGGTTTTAAGGTGTGAACATCAGAGATAAGTTCAGTTGGATTAGACCATCCTGATTCAATTGAATGCCACACCCTTTCGTCGATGGAAGATAAAAAGGCTTTCATCCGTACTTTCCAGTACGCATAATTTGTTCCATCAAAGAAAGGGGGTCGATTGATGTTTCCACCTTCAACCATTGTTCACAACCCTATTCCCGCTCTGATACCACTTGTTGGGTCGTATATAACACGGATCTAAATAGGGGAAGAAACACCTAGAGGGGGGTGAATAGGTGTAAACGTATAAACACTCCAAAAATCGTTGCGATAAAACCCAATGCGGAAAATAAAATAACACGCAAGATTTTTACGTGGAAAACTCCATCACCGGAGTAAAAAACCACGGGACCGATAACACGGCAGAAATCCACTAGAATTAAAACACGTACAAGGTGATTTATCGTACACACTTACGACTCAACCTTTTCCATACGCTCCTAGAGGATCTTCTCCGCTCGCTCCGACGCTTCTCGAATCCACGATCTGCGCCCAACGCCGAATCCACGGCGTCCAACGTCGAATCCACGACGTCCGACCGAATCCACGGTCTTCACCCAATAGCACCGTTCGAATCCACGAACGTGCCTCGCTCCGAATCCACGAGAGCGATTGAACCTTGAATCCACAAGGACACGCGAATCCACGCGCCGATTTTTGGGGAAAATCGTTGTTTTTGGGTGGTGATGATCCGCCGAATACTTAGATCAAAGATAGATCGGAAATACCATCTAAGTATTCATTAGTTTGATTCAACTCAAGATGTGAGTATGAAAACCTAGAATCAAACTAATCAATATAGATGAAGAAACATAGAGTATTCTCTAATGATTTCCTTTCTTCTCTATATGTGGATCTATAGCCGTATATGATGATACAAGAAAATGACGGCTATGTGGATTCCCCCTAGAAAGAAAGACATAGGGTGTATTTATAGGTTAGAAACCCTTGGAAGGAGATAAGAATCAAAAACCAACCATTTCTGGATATTTACGGACGGCGATCCGGATCGTGATAACTAGGATCCGGATCGTCATAACAAAACAGCCAATTCCAGAAAAACGAAGGTTCGGGATCCGGATCATGTGACTACGATCCGGATCGTTCATACAGTTCACCAAACATCAACGTTCGGGATCCGGATTGCGAAGCAAGATCCGGATCGTTCAAGGTAGATGGTAAACTCAACGTTCGGGATCCGGATCAAGAGACTACGATCCGGATTGCGACGATGTATGAACGAACCACCTTCGGGATCCGGATCGAACAACCTGATCCGGATCCTGAACATGTCCCAAGTCCAGTTTTTGATTTTTATGCAATGAAAGATTCTTCCAAGTGTTTCTACACTACAAGAAGTATTCGGATCACACAAATTCTTTAGTTAAACATACCTGATCCTTTTGAATTCTTCTTACTTGAGATTGAGTTAAATGATCCAACTTTCTTCACCTTCAATCTTCAAGACTTGAGACTTTCACGAAACTACGCCAACTCAAATTCCGTAACAAAGCAAACCTTCTGGTGGCCTAAATTGAAGGGAGACGTGACCCGATTCGTGGCACATTGCCTGGTGTGCCAATGAGTAAAGGCCGAGCATCAACGCCCAGCAGGGAAGTTACAACCGCTGCCAGTGCCGGAATGGAAGTGGGAGATGATTACGATGGATTTTGTGACCGGATTCCCGAGATCGCCACAGGGACATAATGCGATATGGGTCATAGTGGATCGTTTGACGAAATCGGCCCACTTCCTGCCCATACATACGACGTGGACTCGGGAACGACTGGCGCAAACCTACATTAATGAGATAGTAAGGTTGCATGGTATACCGGCGTCCATTACGTCGGACAGAGACACGCGATTTGTGTCGAACTTTTGGCAAAGCCTGCAACGAGCAATGGGAACCAAACTGCATTTCAGCACGGCTTTTCACCCGCAAACTGACGGACAATCAGAACGGGTGATCCAAATCCTCGAAGACATGCTCCGGGCGTGTGTACTTGACTTGGGCGAAGGGTGGTCTCGGTACCTACCCCTGGTGGAATTCGCCTACAACAACAGTTACCAAGCCATCATTCAAATGGCGCCATACGAGGCTCTGTATGGGCGCCGCTGTCGGTCTCCAATATGTTGGGATGACTTGGGAGAGCGCAAGTTTTTGGGCCCAGATTTAGTGGAGGAGACCGAGGCAAAGGTGCGTCTGATCAAACAACGGCTGCTGACCGCCCAGAGCAGACAGAAAAGTTACGCGGACCATAGACGACGGGATTTGGAATTCATGGTGGGTGAGCACACGTTGCTTCGAGTTTCGCCTTCAAAGGGGACCGGACGTTTCGGACAGAGGGGAAAGTTAAGTCCGAGGTACGTGGGACCGTTCGAGATCCTAGAACGCGTGGGCCCGGTGGCGTACCGGTTGGCCCTGCCGCCAAACCTCGACCGAGTCCACAACGTGTTTCACGTTTCAATGCTCCGGAAGTACCTCCCCAACCCCTCCCACGCCCTAGATGTATCCACAATCGAGTTACGAGAGGACTTAAGCGTCGAGGAGACGCCGGTGCGGATCTTGGCACGAGAAGATAAAAAATTGCGCAATCGGACCATCCCCTATGTAAAGGTCCAGTGGAGCAACCACGAGGAACGCGAAGCGACGTGGGAACTGGAATCGAAAATGAAGGAATGTTTTCCCGAGTTGTTTAGCGAGAGTTGTAATTAAGTTTCGAGGACGAAACTTCTTATAAAGTGTGAGTGGTGTAATGACACGACTTTTTAGTAATATTTTACCCTCCATCTAATAAGGTACCCCTTTGAGTGGATCGAAATTATCGAGTCTCTGTAAGTCGGTCGGTGTGTTGCATGAGTATTTTTCTGTGAAAGAGCACAAAAAACGAAGACCGACGGTGCAATCGGATCTAAAATCTGATGTAGGAATCTCCCGGAACAGGGTTTTTAGAGTTGCGGCGACTTAACGTGCATCGGAATCTGTGTAAAATATCTTGCACGTTTTCCGAGGAAAAGGTGGGATTATCTTATGCGATTAATTAATTAGAGAATTAGTTATTCGGTTACGGGTATTAAAAGGTGGGTTACCCCGTAGGATTAATTAATTAAAGAATTAATTAATTGGTGACAGAAATTAAAAGGTGGGATTTATTTGTACTTACAAAAAGGGAAATACCACTTTTCGCAAAAAGAGAAACCCTAGCCGGAGAGAACGAGGGAGAAAAAGAGAAGGAAAAGACGGAACCCTAACCGGAGGAGGAGAAAGAAGGAAAGAGGAAGAAGACGGAGGAATCCGATCACCCCGAACAACGTACTGAAATTAGAAGAGCGATCGGTCGGCTTCCCCGTCGGAATTTTCGGTAAGTAGATTTCGTTTTGTTGCGTTATTGGGGTTTTTCGGTGTCTTCTTCGTGTCTTCATCGCCGTCGCCGTCCCCGACGTCATTGCCGACCCCGCCGCCGCCACCACCGCGCGACCTAGGGCGCGGAGTGGGCGGGCGGACGACGCGCGGTGCCGCTAGGGCACCGCGCGGACGGGCGGACTACACCGGCGCCGCTAGGGCGCTGCGCGGGCGCGCAACCGCGCAGGCGCTGCCCCGCGGCGCGCAACCGCGCGGCCTTGCGTCGCGCGGGGCGCCCGCGGGCGGGCTGCGCCGCGCGGGTGCCGCCCCGGGCGCGCAACCGCGCGGCCTTGCGCCGCGCGTGGCGCCCGCGGGCGGGCTGCGCCGCGCGGGTGCCGCGCGGGCGCCGCCCCGGGCGCACGCCGCGCGGCCTTGCGCCGCGCCGGGCACCCTTGGGGCAGGCGAGCGCCGCGCGGGCGCCACCCGCGGATGCACACCGCGCGGTTTCGGGCCGCGCTGGGCATTCGCGGGCAGCGGCGTCCGCGCGGGGACCCGTCAGGTGTCGTAATTGTGCAGTTTTGGGTCTTTCTTCACGGGGTTAGTTTCGGACTTCCGTTTCCACGATGTTAGTGCGTTATATTGATGTTCATCTTTCTTTGGGGACTCCTTTAGGTCCAGGTGTGCAGCGGGAGCGAGTTAAAAGATCCAAGTGCTCCGATCTTCCCGCAACCAGGTGGGTACCCTTGCAATAAGTGCAATGAGTGCATTAAGTGCACCATATCATCGTAAAAGACTTAATAATCTGTCTAATAAAGTAGATGAACTGTTAAACCTTTCGCATGAATATATATTGATCTTTCATTATTAAATTGTGGCGACTGAGGGTCGCGGTGCTTGATACACGCCGACTTCGGCAAACCTTGTTGTTGGATGCTGCACGTACACAGGCGGATTGGCCTCCGCATGGGTGTACTTTTCCGGAGAAGTGGTCTGAATGATCCGTGTGCCCCATGATTTGTGTAGGTGCCAGTGGGGACCCCTTTACGCCAGCTAAAAGTGCCGCACTAGCACCTTAAAAGGTCTTAAAAGCATCATGTAAGTAAAGTGATTGTGCACGAGGGGAGATCGTCGACTCCCCGACAGGTACCAGGTGTAATTAAATCAAGTGAGGTGGACACATGAGGTGGAAAAGCGAAAGGTTCCGGTGTACTTGTTTTATTTTAAAAGCTATTATAAATTGTTGAAACATCTACTTTATTTGTCACTGACTTCCCACACTGTGACAGGTCCGGCTAGGTATATTAACTAGGACGGTGGTGAGACCGCGTCGAGAGGACCTTAGCCGCATGAGGCTTTATTTCGCTATTTTTTCCGTTCAGTTTATCTCTTTTCTCCTTTCAGTTTAACTGTTAGTTTAATTTGCTTGAATGTGGATCATGTGGGATGTTGGATAATCAGCTAGTTAGCACTGTGGATTTGATATACTTTTATGGACTTTTATGCGGCATAGTTTATAACTAGCAAAATGGTTTCGAAAATGCTTTCCAAACTAAGTGCCGTGTGGGCACAATCTTGGTAAACCCCTGGATTTATTCTTTCAAAAAAGGTATGGCCGCTTTAGTGTGAATGTGTAAATGCTTTGAAAAACTGGGGGTCGTGTGGACACCGTTTGCAAAACCTGTAGTTTAACTCTTGATGTGATTGAATGAAATTACCTTTTCTTCCTATGTTCACTGTGACTGTGTGGTTAAAGAATGTTGTTGATGTTGTTGTTGTAAATGTGACGCCGTGCATATACAAAGGAGACTCTGTCCGATTGAAGAGTGAATTTGTATATGTGGCGGGTCTGACACGCACTGGGAGGAGGTCGATACTTATTTATAAAGAAAAAAAAATATATACGCTTTTCAGCTTTACCTAAAAACCCCCGGGGCGTGACACTATCACATCGGCGCGGCTTACTTTGCCCGATGATGAGGGCGGTACAGATTGGGTCCATCTGGGACGGTTGGTTACTGTTGCATACGGTTATTCCAGTCTAGGACTGCATTTTAGAGGCATAGTAGTGGTAGTTTCCTTTCTTCAGCAGTCATTATTGCTTACCACACTTCTTTCCCTTTTGCCTCTGGTAGACCTAGTGTGTGTGTCAGAGTTTGAGGTTTTACCCACTAGGGGAGGCTACTGGTTAACTAGTAGTTCTCACCCCCATTCTTCTTTCCTCTTTTTCTTCTCCCTTGTTTTGCAGTGTCTTCTGCGGGTGCTGCTGGGCTTTCAGCGGCGGGTCGAGGAGAGAGGACGGCTGAGTAGATAGATCTCGTGGCAGGATGAGCGAGTTAGCTGGACTGTTGGTGTACCCATGTTTCCTCAGACGGTTGTACTTTTACTTTGGGACTGGCTTTTGCCAGCAGGTTGTATTTAGTTTAATGAGCTGGGAGAGACAGATGTATCATTTTTACAGATGTATTGTATTTTATTTCCAACTTCAGTCTGAGATGTATTAGTTTTAGTTCAGCTCTGTTTTTATTGCTCTTTTATAATTATCTGATTTATTTGAGCAGGTTATTGGCGCTTCGTGTACGTGGGAAATATCGTGTGCACGGCGGATCTGTGGACGGGCCCGGATTCTGGTTTACACCCGGGGCGTGACACCTCTGCCCTTGTGCCCTTAATCAAAGTTGTACCTCTTCTTGTGCTGCATTTTGTGAAGGAGGCTCAGATTTTTTGGAGGCCGCAGCATCGACGGCTTCGGCGATTCGGCGCAGTGCGACGTTTCTTCTTCGGTGGCCCATTTTCGTCGCGTTTCAGTCCACGAGGCCCAGAGAGCTACCCCGAAGGAATTTTTGGACGATTTTTGCAGCCTCGGTTTCACGAGAGGTAGATCTCCTTTTTTCGTGTTTTTCTCTCCTCTCAGTTTTGGGTTTTTATTAGGGTTTCTGGAACATCTTTGAACCCCATTTCTGCTGGTGGTTTTCCTGGACAGCAGAGGCTTGTCGGATTTTTATCTCTGTGCTCGAGTATTGGATTTCGACATGTGAGGACTCGATCGACATCTACTCTTCGCGAGAATCACTGACGTATTTTTATTGGAATTTTTGGAGATTATCTCACTGGTGGTATTTAAGCATTTTCTGGTCTGTTTTTACAGCAGCATGTGTTTGTGGGAAATATTGCTTATCGCGATATTTGGACTATATCTTTGTATCCAGGAGGAGTTTTCTGGTGTTCTTGGACTCGTTGGAATCGTGGAAATCCTAGAATTGTCCCCGTTCAGTTTTAGCCTATTTTTGTGTAGGTTTTTATAATGTAGGATCCACAAGGATCTAAATAGGTACTATCAAACAACTAGAGGGGGGGTGAATAGGTGTAATACTTATAAAACCAAATCTCAGTGCAAAATAAAAACCAATGCGGAAAATAAAAATAGCACACCGAGATTTACGTGGAAACTCCAATCCAGGAGAAAAACCACGGGACCAACACGCAATAACAATCCACTAAGAATAGAAGAATAACAAGGTGATTACCGACTCCACGGACTCAACCCCTCCTTCAGCTTCTTCGGACCTTGCGCTGACCGGTTGGATGTCCACGCAATAACAATCCACTAAGAAAAGAAGAATAACAAGGTGATTACCGTCTCCACGGATTTAACCCCTCCTTCAACTTCTTCGGACCTCGCGCTCCACCGTTTGCACGTCCACTACACACGTTCGAATCCACGAGCACACGTTTCGAATCCACGAAACGCCTTTAGCACACCGAATCCACGATGCCACGTCGAATCCACGACGCAAACTCAGTCGATAAGAATATTGACTTCGATGGTGATCCTTTGCTTAGATTCTCATTGAGGAACCGTAGAAGAAATCTCTAAGCAAAGATTAGATCAATTCGACAAAAGATATGTTCTTGAAAGAACCGTCGAATTGACCTAAAGGAGGCTATAAAGAAGAACGATAAAAACCTAGCCTCTAGGGTTGCTCTCAAGTGTTTAATTAATTAATCGGTAGAGAACCCACGTTCTTGAGAAACCCTAAGTGTCTATTTATAGTTTAGAAACCTTTGGAAAGAGATAAGCATCAAAAACTACCTTTTCTGGAGTTTTTTACGACGGCGATCCGGATCGGATTTACTGCGATCCGGATCGTCGTAGCGTGATAGACAATTCCAGAAAACCAAGGGTTCGGGATCCGGATTGAACTTCCCGATCCAGATCGTTCATGAATTTCAGCAACATCCAATGTTCGGGATCCGGATCAGAATAGGCTTGGATCCGGATTGGATTTGCACATGAACTAATACCCTTCGGGATCCGGATTGGATCATCTGATCCGGATCCTTAACATGCCCCATGTCCAGTTTTTGATTTTTATGCAATTAAAAATTCATCCAAGTGTTTCTACACTATAAGAAAGTATTCGGATCACCAAAATTATTTAGTTAACCATACCTGATCCTTTTGAATACTTTCTTCTTGAGATTGATGTAACTGATCCACAATTCTTCAACTTCAATCTTCAAGACTCAAGACACCGAGTGTCAACTTGAGCTCTTGTTGAATCTTCTCTAAGTCTTTGATTGCTGATTGACAATTTGATCCCTTTAAGACTCCGACTCAACACACTGACTTGACTCACGAAATATGCCAACACCAAAATGCCGTAACATTTTGGATCTTGGTTGACGCGTGCTTCAGGTGGGTTGCTTCGTCTCCAAAATCGTTGGACTATTCATTAATTCTATTGTGTAGTAAATCATACATGATTGTTAGATGTGTTAGGAAGCATGTTAGATATAGAGAGGATGTTCTCGCGTTGTTATCATGATCATGTTGACGTATGCTTCCTATCTGTGTTAACTTAAGTACTACTATTGGAACTTGACCTAGCACCCTATCATATGTTGCATGTGTAACCAGACTAGTAGAAAACCCTCACTTGGGCTAGGTTCATTTATGCTCTAGACATCCACACTCCGTATTCTATTCCTGGACATAGTGATTTTCCTTGCCCGGGTAGTGGGCCGAGTGGTCAGGATTTATTTTAGTGTGGGATGCATGTTACACTCGTGCTTGGGGGCAGAGTGGAGTCTGGTAGATGTAGCTGGTATTATATCTGTGGCGGGAGCCGTTTGGGTAAACGGTGGTCCCGGGATGTCCGTTTATCTGTTTTATGTGTCGCCACTGTGTTCGCAGCAGTGGTGTGTTAGTGATAGCAGGACCTTGAACCCAGAACCTTTTTGGACACGCGTGATTTTAGGGTCGCCGGAGTTTGTTCTTGTCTGATTGGACGAAGGCATTAGCCCTTCGGGGTTTGAGAATAAACTTGTTTTCTAACTGTTTTTCCTAAAAGAACTAAAAACCACTAAAAATGGGTTTTCCTCAAATTAAAATAGTTTTCAGTAATAAATGTCACATTTTTCCTGTAAACTTCCTCACTCGAGAGGATTCGAGTGTTCTGGGTTCTAAGGGCTGCATTTTCTTTGGGTTGAGAGCAACGAGAGGCTATGCCTAGAGCCTGTTCTTGTTTGATTTGGGTTGTAGGTTCTAGTCTCTCGGGGTTCCCGGACCCTTCATTGTTGTCAGCTGTGAAGTATATCCTGTTAGTAAGTTTGCATGTTGGGTTGATGTCCTGTTGTGGGAGCCGTCGGGTTGACGGTGGTCCCGGCTATCGAGTATTTTCAGCCAGTGAGTTAGAGATGTGATTTGGATACTGTCGATCTTTTTGATCGTGGATTTGGACTATAGCTTGCATGAGCCATATTGAGCTCGACAGAGATGCGCGGATACTTTCCTCGGTGGGGTTGCGCCCCTCGAGTGCCGCTCCGGAGCTGGGCCTGTTACTTTGCTATCGCGACTTGTCGACGCAGTCCCTCTGGCTGGGCCAGTTTTTGCAATCACAGACGCCCTACGTAAGTCTAGTCCTCCGTGGATGTAATGGCAGTAGGTGGGCGCAGGTTTGACTGGACCCTATGTGGCAGTCACTGTGATTGGGTTGATTGAGTACTTGGGATAGAGTCGATTTATCATTTTCATCTGTATCACCCTTTGAGCATTGTAGATAGAGGCATGATAGCTGTAAACTCTTTCCAGCTTATCTTTTCATTATTACAGTTTTCCTGTTATCTTATGCCTCTAGTAGACTTAGTGGGCAGACCGTCGGGCTTGGTAGCGGTACCCACTGAGAACTACTGTGGGATGGAGTTCTCACACCCGCTGTGGTGTCTTTCCCCAGGGACCCTTTCTCCAGTTCCTGCTGCTCCAGTTGCTGATCCTTTTATTACTGATCGAGGTGAGGGAGTCGCGAGCTAGTTCCCTACCCGTCCTTGGAGTATAGCGATACCCATTTTTGGAGCTTAGTAGTACAGTCTGCTGGATTTTAGTAGTTAGTTATTTTTGAGAGTTTTATTTTGAGAGACTTTTGTTGTGAGGTTTAGACTTGTACTATTTGACAGTTGTATTATTTCTTATTTTAGTAGTTTACCTTCGTGCTCTGATATCTATATAGCTATAGTATCCTTCTTTTTGCAGGTTAGACGCTTCGTCTATACGGGGCTACCCGTATGGGCGGCAGATCTGTTGGTGGGCCCGGGTCGCAGTTTCGAACCTGGGGCGTGACACAAGGTCCTGCTATCACTGGTATACGACTGCCACTAACACAGTGGCGAGACATAAATCAGAGAAACACGACATCCCAGAACCATCGTTTATCCAAACGGCTCCCGACACAGATATAAGACCAGCTACATCTACCAGACTCCACTCTGCCCCCAAGCACGAGTGTAACTTGCATCCCACACTAAAAAAATAAATCCCGACCACTCGGCCCACTACTCGGGCGAGGAAAACACTATGTCCAGGATTAGAATACGAAGTGTGGATGTCTAGATCATAAATGAACCTAGCCCAAGTGAGGGTTTTCTACTAGTCTGGTTTACACATGCAAACATATGACGGGATACTAGGTCCAAGTTCCAATACTAACATCTAATCAACACTGATAGGAGGTAATAATCAACATGATCAGAATCACTACACTAGAAAACCCTATATGATACAACATGCTTTCTAACACTGCTCACATAATGCATGCATACTAACAAATATAGAGTTAGAGAACCGTCCGCCGGTTTTGGAGACGAATCAACCCACCTGAAGCGCGCGTCAATCCAAGATCCAAATAGGCTAAAACCGAACGGGAACAATCCTCAGATTCCCACGATTCCAACGGGCCCAAAAATACCCAAAAACTCCTCCTGGGTACAAAGATATGGTCCAAACATTGCAATAAGCAAAAGTTTCCACAAACACATGCTTCTGTAAAAACAGTCCAAAAAATGCTTAAATACCACCTGTGAGATAAACTTCAAAAATTCATCAGTGTACGGTTCTCTAAGTCCCATCCCTTGGGAGAGGTGTAAAACTCAATCAGGACTCTCGCTACAAATCACGACTCTCACGAAGTCATCCTAGGGTCCAACCACAAGCCTAGGGTTTTTAAGTCCACCATGACCTACAACCTAGGCTCTGATACCACCCTAATCTGTCACGCCCCGGGGTCGAAACTGCGACCCGGGCCCGCCAACAGATCCGCCACCTATGCAAAACCCCGCATAGGCGAAGCGTCTAACCTGCAAGAAAAGGTACTACAACTAACAGATATCAGAGCTATAAGATAAAACTGCTGTAAAATTAAAACCAATCATCTGTACAACTGGAAAATAAAGATACAAAGTCCATCTCCCATAAATGATAATCATACAATATCCTCTGAATACAAAACCAGAACTCAACAGGGAGGTAATCCTGAAATAAATAATACATCAGTGTACAGACTCTCAGTACAAGTCAGATCCTCACAATACATCAGTCTCTCAAAAGAGAAAAATAAAATAACTAGTCTATTGACTGTACTACAAATCTCCAATGAGGGGAAAACAGCTACTCTCCAAAGACAGGTAGGGATCTAGCTCGCGACTCCCTCGCCTCGAACAGCAACCGCAGAATCAGCAACCTCCGCTATGACTCTGCAAAACAAAGAAGAGAAAAGACAAAGGAGGGGAAAAACCCCCAATGGGTGTGAGAACTACACCAAAAGGGAGTTCTCATTGGGTACCACCGCCAGGCCCGACGGTCTGCCCACTAAGTCCACTAGAGGCATAAGATAACCAATGCAGTAAAAACTGAACAAGAAAGCTGGAGACCCTCAACAGCTACCATGCCTCTATCTAAATGCTCAAAAGGGGAAACTCTAATAAAGATATGCAACACTCGCACAC
This sequence comes from Tillandsia leiboldiana, assembly GCA_029204045.2. Taxonomy (NCBI): domain Eukaryota; kingdom Viridiplantae; phylum Streptophyta; class Magnoliopsida; order Poales; family Bromeliaceae; genus Tillandsia; species Tillandsia leiboldiana. Next base: position 20,498,253 of record CM055077.1, read on the forward strand.
GAGGTGCTCAATCGACCCAATCGAGCTGACTGCCATATCGGGTCCAGTCAAGCCTGCGCCCACCTACAACCACCTCCCACTGCCGGACAGGAATTACGTAGGGTGTCCAAACGGACAAACTCGCTATCGAATAATGGCACATGCAGGCTATAGTCGAAATCCACGCTCTCTCTCAGAACGGATAGACTCAAGATCCCCAAATCTCTCGCACAATGGTCAAAGTACACACAACGACCCGGGACCACCGTCAACCCGAACGGCTCCAAACAACACTAGCACAAGTCTAATCACAGCTACTAGACTCCACTCAACCCCCCGACACGAGTGTAACAATAAAGGTACCTGCCTGATATAAACCCAATCAGATGGACCGGTATGGAACCCGGTACTGCCTGCTCTGCTGTCGAACTCAGTAACTGATCGGTACACGGCTCGATCTCAATATAAGTAACGGACCGGCACACGACTCGGTCAAAATATAAGTAATAGACCGGCACACGGCTCGGTCAAGCCTACCTCCGGAGTGGCACTCGAGGGGAGCGACCTACACGAGTAAAGTATCTCAGTAACAAGTATCTCTGTCAAGTATCTCAATATAGCTGGACTGGATCACGACTCTGATCAAAGTGAGAAAACCTTTGCACTAAAGAAAGACCCGATCTCAATCTGATGCAAAGTAAACAATAAGTGGAAAACTCCATCCACTAAAGGAAACTGATGCCCAATCTGATACAATAACCGACACCCGGCCAACCGCCCAATCTCCGCGGTCGCCGTGACACCACACAACCCACAATCAAGACCAACCTGTCCCAGACTCAATGTCTCAACTACACTATCCCAAACCCCCGTTCGAACCCGAGCAACATGAACCACATGACTAACCTATAAGGAGAAAGAAGCAAAACATGGTTTCTCCTAAGTCAAGTTCCAATATGATAGTGTAGCAGTAAAAGATGGCCTACCTAGATGTCCATACAAGCATGCATTTGTCCTCAGGAAAGATAAAAGGGAGTATAACCGATAGTAGCTTCACATAAATATAAACTCATGCCAAAATCATCTATGGACTACACCTGCCCAAAATCCATGATCCATAATCCATAATAACTCCTCAGAGTAAAACCCGCACATAGATATAATATCCTGTCCCCTCGTATGATCAATCTTCGTAAAATACTTTGTCCTAACATGGCATGCTAAAAATCCGCTACTAGAAAAATGTCAAACCCACATGAATAGGCCAATGATTAAATAACATGTACAATAATTAGGTAAGCATTAATCCACAAGATCTAGGACACTTTCCATGCTTACATCACAATGCTATTAGTTGTACATTTAATCATGCATGCATTCTAACATATAGAATTAGAGAATTGTCCACCGGTTCTGTGGATGAAGCAACCCACCTGAAACGCTTTCCGCAGGCAAAGCCGAAGTCGGTGAAGTGCGTAGTCACACGCTATCCAAAATTTGCCAAAACCGCACCCTCGGTATTCAGTCGCGCAAGCCTCTGTTCCAACCAACAACATCACCAACAATCAATAACCAACACCACAACATTCCCCAAAACAGCACATGTTGTTTTTACAAACAAGCAGAGAAGATAGGAGATTTTCACCTGCGTGTAGTCCTCTAAAAATCCCAGAAAAATCACAGTTGCGATCCTCACGACGAGTAGCCCCAAAACGAGTATTTATACACCTCATTCCGACACCTGTAGGCCAAGAAACAATTAGAACAACATTGGAAGCCACTTCCTCAAGAGCACAATCCTGCTGGAAGAACAGTAGCAAAGAAGCTTAATTCCCACCTTTGAAACGACCTCAGAAAAATGCAATAAAAATACGGATGAGTTCCTCTCGAAAAGTAGATATCAATCGAGTCCTTAAACGCCGCATTCCGATGCTCATAGGTCAAGATAGAAAATTGACAAGCCTCCGCTGTCCAAAAACTCACAGCAGTACAAGGGGTCAAAGCTTGCCTCGGAACCGTGCCAAAAACCCAAAATGAGGCGAAGCAATTAGCACGGAAAACGAAGCCGTACCTCTCATGAACGTGTTGCCACAAAAATCGGCTCAAAATACCATCGGGGAGATCCAGGGTGCCTCGTGGACCGAAAAGTGAGGGTGGAAGCCAAAATCCAAGAAACGTCGCAGTGCGCTGCGTCGCAGAAAGCGCGGATGTCGAGGCTTCCAAAAAATCTAAAAATCCCTCAGTAGATGGAGCACAAGATGGAGAGCAACTTCTCTTCAGGGCTCTGTTGAAGGAAAGCTCGGGAAAGGGCCCAAAACTGCGGCCTAAGAGGAGCTTTATATAGCTTCAACCCAACAAATCAGATAATTCCCATTGGGTCCCCTGTTTCGGGCGCCCGGTTTATTTCGGGCCCCTACAATGCCCGCGGACCGCGCCGATCTGGGCCATTGATCCAGCACCCGGAATCACCAGGGAGCGCCACGTCATCCCAGAATTGTCACGCCCCGGGGTCGAAACTGCGACCCGGGCTCGCCAACAGATCCGCCGCCCATACGAGAAGCCCCGTATAGACGAAGCGACTAACCTGCAAAAGAGCATCTATACTATACAGATATCAGAGCTGAAAGTAAAGCTGCTAGAAATAAAAGCTATATACAACACAAGGTCCTCACCAAAAGTACAAAAGTCTCTCAAGCAGTAAAATAAAATACAACTCTATACCTCACTACAAGGTCGCTCAACATAAACTCTCAAACAAGACCGGGGGTACATCTACTCTCTGGACGATGACTGGTAGGGAACTATCTCGCGACTCCCTTACCTCGACAAGAAGAAGCAGCAACAGGAGCAGCAGGAACAGGAGTAGAAGTCCCTGTGGGAAATACACCACGACGGGTGTGAGAACTACGTCCCAAGTAGTTCTCAGTGGGTGCCGCCAACAAGCCCGACGGTCTGCCCACCAAGTCTACTAGAGGCATAAGTAACAACATAATACTGAAATGAAATGGCTGGAAAAGTAACTCTACAGCTACTATGCCTCTATCTAGATGCTCAAGAAAAGGAACAGATGGAACATGATGCATCTACTAACACACACAGTAAACTCACCAAAACTATACTGACTGCCTCAAGGGTCCAGTCAAACCTGCGCCCCCCCCTACTGCCGCACATCCTCAACAGGACGGGTCTACCGTAGGGTGTCCGTGACTGCCACTAACTGGCACAGTCAGAGGGACGGCGTCGACAAGTCGCGATAGCAAGTAACAGGCCCAACTCCGGAGTGGCTCTCGAGGGGAGCGACCCCACCGAGGAAAGTATCCGCGTATCTCTGTCGAGCTCAAATATGGCTCATGCAGGCTATAGTCCAAACCACGATCAACAAGATCGACCAACAACACCAACTCTCAACCACAGGCTGGAAAACCACACAGCTGGGGCCACCGTCCGCCAGACGGCTCCCACAACAGAACACTAAACTCACAGGAAAGACCGACACCATAAGGGTTCGGAATCCCGATAGACCGGTGCTAAGAACCCTATCAAACAAGAACAGACTCTAGGCTCCGCCTATCGAAGTTCCCGATCCCTTATAGTTCGGGAACACAATAACCTCGGTACGACACGCAGAAAACACCAACAGGGCCCGAAAGTCCCGGGAGACCTACACCTACAACCCTATCAAACAAGAACAGGTTCCAGGCTCGGCCCCGTGGCTTTCGTCCCGACAACGGAACGGCCCCTAGAACCCGGATCGCTCGAATCCTTTCGAGTGGGGAGATTTACAAGAAAAAGGTGACATTTGTTATTGAAAATCATTTGATCTAGAAGAAATCCATATTTAATGATTTTAGTTCTTTTTAGGAAAACAGTTAGAAAACAAGTCTTTTACCCAAACCCCGAAGGGCTGATGCCTTTGTCCAATCAAACAAGAACAGACTCCAGCGGCCCTTCGATGTTTGGAAGAAAACATTGGTAGACTAAAATCATGTATATGTCGAAAAGGGTTCTGGGTTCTAGGTCCGGCTAACACTAGTAAACTACTGCCACTAACACAGTGGCGACAACCCAAACAGGGGAAAACAAGATCTCTCGGGTCCACCGTTTACCCCAAACGGTTCCCGATACAGACAAGCGAACCCCTACATCTACCAGACTCCATCCACTCTGCTCCCAAGCACGAGTGCAAATGCATCCCACACTAAAAAGAAGTCCCGACCGCTCGGCCCACTACCCGGGCGAGGATAACACTAAGTCCAGGAATGAAACATAAAGTGTGGATGTCTAAACATAAATAACCCTAGCCCAAGTGAGGGTTTTCTACTGGTCTGGTTACACATGCAACATATGACAGGGGTGCTAGGTCAGGTTCCAAGATAACAGATATTTAACAGGCGGTAGGAAGTAGAAGAGATCAAACGATCAACAGATAAAAACGAGGAATAATAACATTCAAATTCTAGCATGCTACCCAAGTCCAATCACTATCATGCATGATTCTATATCAATAGAATTAGAGCACAGTCCATAGATCTTGAAGACAAGCCACCCACCTCGATTGGCCACCAATTGCTCGTAGACACTTGCAATTGGCCTCCACGCGATCCGCACGCAAAACGAAGTCCGCTGCAGGAGTCCGCATGCAAAACGGAGCACGGTGCCAGAATCCGCACGCAAAACGGAGTCTGCACGCAAAACGGAGCACGGTGCCAAAACCCGCGCGCAAAACGGAGTCTGCACGCAAAACGGAGCACACCGTCGGGGACCGCACGCAAAACGGTGCAGTAAAACACAGTCCCTAACACAGATAAGAGCAAGAGGGTTAAAACACTGTTCAAAAGAACGCTCCAAAACTGTGCTAAAAACACCGAAAAAAGGAAGTGCGGGACCAACCTCGACGCGTCGCACCGCCCAACCGACCCGTTTGGAACACCTCGCGCGCTCCGCGAGGTCCACGGCGCACCGCCACAACCCCCAAAAATTCCCTCCTCACTCCCTCTCTCGCTCGGTGAAGAAGAAAGAAAAGAAAAAGGAAGAGAAATGGCGCTCGGGGGAGGAAGAAGAAGAAGAAGAAAAAGGGAAAAAGGGGGGTGGTCCACGGCTCAAGGGTGCACGGTGGACCGGCCAATGGGGGAGCCCCCAGCCGCGGTCCACGGCACACAGGCGCGTGCACCCGGCGCAGGCACACGCCTGCCCGTCCACGCGGCCGCGTCACCGCGCGCCACGCGGCACGCGACAGTCACGCGCCACACGGGCGCGTGACACCGAGCGCCCGCTCCCCTTCCGCGCGGCCGCCAACGGGGGCCCGCCACGTGGCGGCCCCTGCGTCACCCGCGCAGGAGCGCATTCCCAATGCGCGCCAGACGCGCGCATTCCCGCGTCCGTACGCCGCCTCGAGCCGCGCGCCACCTCGGGATCCGCGCCACACCTCGAAAAACGCGCCGCGATGCCTCGAAAAACGCGCAACTCAACCGGGCTCCAAACCAAACAAGTAAATAGTCCATTCCTAGCGATTTCGCGCGCTGAATCCAAAAACGATGTCCATTTTTCCAAATTCTGATCCGAAAATTGCGGAGTGCCCCCGGATAGCCAACTTGATCCGATTTCCGCGCCGGGCCCAATTCTGAAGTCCGATTTGCCAAATTGCAACTCTAAAAATTCCCGAAGGCAACCGGAGGGGTAATCTTTTATCCAAACTTCGCCCGGAGTCCAAATTGATATCTGAATCACGCGAAACCACTACCCAACACTCGACGGGTCCTCCAATTTTCACGGGAACTCCTTTTAAGCCCAAGGTCCAACACTTGTGTCCAAATTGTGCACAAACACCACCGACACATCACGCAGGCCCCCAGTAATGCAAAATAAAACTCAAATTGCACCACAAATCCATTTCTCGGGCCCGACAAGCGAACAAATACTCCCAACGGCCACCAAAAGCTGCCCAACAACCAGCAAACTCTACGCGGGGGATTCCGGGACCTCACACTCTCCCCCACTAAAAGAAAGTTTCGTCCTCGAAACTAACACAGCCCAAAAGGGGAGTTCCGAAGCCACAAGTAAGTATCCATCAACACCGTCTCCATCTCCCCAGTCGCTACGCACACTCCGCGAAGCGAGTTCCACACGGCCAGGAGTCCGAAAGCTGGAAAAACTCAGAAGTTCCAAAGGACAGAGGACAAGGAAGAACGACCAACTCTACTCGTCCAAAACTACACGTACTACGCCAACACAACCAACAAGAAGGGTAAAGGCCCCACCAGCCGGAAAGTCGTCAACCACAACTCTCAATTTAGAAAACGACTGAAATTAACGAAAAGTCCGAAAATTTCGAAAGCACCAATGCCCTTGCCCCAATCAAACAAGAACAGGTTCGGGCACCGTCTCCATTTCTGGAGCAGTCTTTCGAAGTTTTCGTTCTGTTCGAAAATTTCAGCACACCGGCGAGAAAAGGGAGAGAAGTGTTGAAGTCGTTCCTGCCGTGGCAACAAAACGAAAGCTACGATTTAAACGCGACCCCTACGGACACCACCTCTAGTCCTAATCGTCGCCAACGATCCAAAAGTAGCACCAAGCCGCAAACCGCTGAAGCCACAGCTGAAGGAAGGATACCCTGGTGATCTATGAAAATGAACTCCTCTAGTCCAACTCGCGGAAGGTTAACTGATCTCATTCCACAATCAGCCGTTGAACAATACCGCAACAACTGGTCCATCCAGTGTGCTCAATCTGAGTCGTGGAGCTGCCCCTGAACTGTAACACCTGCCAGTGTAATTCCAAGTCTCAACTGTACTGGACACAATCCACAAGGCTCCCCCCACACGCACAACACCAACAGAAATCTGTACCTCTAGTGCACGGGGTAACAACTCTACCTCCAGTCCAAACAGGAAAGCCAAAAACACTCAACTCAAACTGCTGTAAAGAAATCATGCCCGCGACAATCTGGTCCACTGCCGTAGCGCCCTCCAACCGGGCGGTACAGACTCATCCGCTCGATGTAGGTGGTCGTCGCTCAGTCTGCCCCGACGTCGTATCCCTATTTGCCTGGCGGTAAATCGGCGGAGTTCCTTCATCCCGAAGAGGTAGAGGGGGGTGCCGTCGCAAGCGGTATTGCTGTAAGTACTGCTCGAGGGCATGCTGCCTGAAAATGCCCCGACTGTCCACACGAAAAACATCGCCTCCGCCTGTGGTCACACTGCGACGCAGAATGCGGCCTACCACAAATGACATAGTCATCCCGCTGCTGCTGCTGATACATCGGCTGTGGAGAACCTCCTGGTCTCTGTCTCCTCTAAGACTCACGACCCTCAGACTGGGATCATGGCGGCCCCGGGGGTCTCGATCTACTCAACTATCCAAACTCAGGCGGCACTGGATGTCTCTCCCCGGAGCTGGTCCCTGGCGCTCCGTCTCTCTCTGACGTGATCACTGATCCTCGGTCAACCCACCGAGCCTACTCAACAATCGCAAAACTCGCGAACATACTCCAGAAGAGGTCGACTCCCCTGCTGCAGGCGTCTAGGATCCCCTTCCAGTTTCTGTTTACACTGTCAGGAAAGAAGGCCTTGAGCAGTTAAGCACAAAACTGGTTTCAAGTCAACAACTGCACTCTCGGTGGTCCAGCAGGACGAACTCGACGCCACCAAATCTCGGCGTCCTCTTCCCAAAAGTGCGTAGCCAAGTGTACCTGAAGCTTCTCCATTGTTGCTATCCAGTTTTCAGCCTCCCACTGCTCCAAGCTCAAACCTGCAAATCGGGGTGGATCGGACTGCCGGGACTGGCCCTATCGACCGATGATGTCCCAAAGTTTATCTACTATCCGCCATCCACCCTACCTCAGTGCCTCGGCACTACTCGTCGACACGGAGGGGGTTGCTCGCTCCATCGGTGCCACTAGTACAACTGCATATGCCACTGCATAGGAAGGAGGTGCTGGAGGACTCTCAAGCAGTACTGCAACTGGCTGTGTTATCTGCTCCAACAGGCGCATCAAACGTTCCATGGCCTACTCCTGGCATCGGACAGCCTCCGACATCGGTAACATCTGGGTCCATAACCCTGGGTCTCGCTCTGCTCTGATAGCTCTGCCTCCCGCTGCTCGGGTACCCATCAGATGCGGGATGTGCCCTCTTCACCACACTGCACGACGTCTCAGAGGCATAGTAGTCCACTGCACAATAACAAACATCAGGACACAACAACCATACGACCCAATCCAGCGAAAGTCTAAGACATGTCACCCATTCCATAGCATTATGTTGTCTGCAGCCAACATAATCACTTAGGAGAATAAACATGCCAATCACTCATCCCGTCTCTTGGGAGAGGTATGAAACTCAATCAGGACTCTCGCTATAAGTCACGACTCTCACGTAGTCATCCTAATGTCCAACCACAAGCCTAGGGTTTCTAAGTCCACCACGACCTACAACCTAGGCTCTGATACCACCTAATCTGTCACGCCCCGGGGTCGAAACTGCGACCCGGGCTCGCCAACAGATCCGCCGCCCATACGAGAAGCCCCGTATAGATGAAGCGACTAACCTGCAAAAGAGCATCTATACTATACAGATATCAGAGCTGAAAGTAAAGCTGCTAGAAATAAAAGCTATATACAACACAAGGTCCTCACCAAAAGTACAAAAGTCTCTCAAGCAGTAAAATAAAATACAACTCTATACCTCACTACAAGGTCGCTCAACATAAACTCTCAAACAAGACCGGGGGTACATCTACTCTCTGGACGATGACTGGTAGGGAACTATCTCGCGACTCCCTTACCTCGACAAGAAGAAGCAGCAACAGGAGCAGCAGGAACAGGAGTAGAAGTCCCTGTGGGAAATACACCACGACGGGTGTGAGAACTACGTCCCAAGTAGTTCTCAGTGGGTGCCGCCAACAAGCCCGACGGTCTGCCCACCAAGTCTACTAGAGGCATAAGTAACAACATAATACTGAAATGAAATGGCTGGAAAAGTAACTCTACAGCTACTATGCCTCTATCTAGATGCTCAAGAAAAGGAACAGATGGAACATGATGCATCTACTAACACACACAGTAAACTCACCAAAACTATACTGACTGCCTCAAGGGTCCAGTCAAACCTGCGCCCCCCCCTACTGCCGCACATCCTCAACAGGACGGGTCTACCGTAGGGTGTCCGTGACTGCCACTAACTGGCACAGTCAGAGGGACGGCGTCGACAAGTCGCGATAGCAAGTAACAGGCCCAACTCCGGAGTGGCTCTCGAGGGGAGCGACCCCACCGAGGAAAGTATCCGCGTATCTCTGTCGAGCTCAAATATGGCTCATGCAGGCTATAGTCCAAACCACGATCAACAAGATCGACCAACAACACCAACTCTCAACCACAGGCTGGAAACCACACAGCTGGGGCCACCGTCCGCCAGACGGCTCCCACAACAGAACACTAAACTCACAGGAAAGACCGACACCATAAGGGTTCGGAATCCCGATAGACCGGTGCTAAGAACCCTATCAAACAAGAACAGACTCTAGGCTCCGCCTATCGAAGTTCTCGATCCCTTATAGTTCGGGAACACAATAACCTCGGTACGACACGCAGAAAACACCAACAGGGCCCGAAAGTCCCGGGAGACCTACACCTACAACCCTATCAAACAAGAACAGGTTCCAGGCTCGGCCCCGTGGCTTTCGTCCCGACAACGGAACGGCCCCTAGAACCCGGATCACTCGAATCCTTTCGAGTGGGGAGATTTACAAGAAAAAGGTGACATTTGTTATTGAAAATCATTTGATCTAGAAGAAATCCATATTTAATGATTTTAGTTCTTTTTAGGAAAACAGTTAGAAAACAAGTCTTTTACCCAAACCCCGAAGGGCTGATGCCTTTGTCCAATCAAACAAGAACAGACTCCAGCGGCCCTTCGATGTTTGGAAGAAAACATTGGTAGACTAAAATCATGTATATGTCGAAAAGGGTTCTGGGTTCTAGGTCCGGCTAACACTAGTAAACTACTGCCACTAACACAGTGGCGACAACCCAAACAGGGGAAAACAAGATCTCTCGGGTCCACCGTTTACCCCAAACGGTTCCCGATACAGACAAGAGAACCCCTACATCTACCAGACTCCATCCACTCTGCTCCCAAGCACGAGTGCAAATGCATCCCACACTAAAAAGAAGTCCCGACCGCTCGGCCCACTACCCGGGCGAGGATAACACTAAGTCCAGGAATGAAACATAAAGTGTGGATGTCTAAACATAAATAACCCTAGCCCAAGTGAGGGTTTTCTACTGGTCTGGTTACACATGCAACATATGACAGGGGTGCTAGGTCAGGTTCCAAGATAACAGATATTTAACAGGCGGTAGGAAGTAGAAGAGATCAAACGATCAACAGATAAAAACGAGGAATAATAACATTCAAATTCTAGCATGCTACCCAAGTCCAATCACTATCATGCATGATTCTATATCAATAGAATTAGAGCACAGTCCATAGATCTTGAAGACAAGCCACCCACCTCGATTGGCCACCAATTGCTCGTAGACACTTGCAATTGGCCTCCACGCGATCCGCACGCAAAACGAAGTCCGCTGCCGGAGTCCGCACGCAAAACGGAGCACGGTGCCAGAATCCGCACGCAAAACGGAGTCCGCACGCAAAACGGAGCACGGTGCCAAAACCCGCGCGCAAAACGGAGTCTGCACGCAAAACGGAGCACGCCGTCGGGGACCGCACGCAAAACGGTGCAGTAAAACACAGTCCCTAACACAGATAAGAGCAAGAGGGTTAAAACACTGTTCAAAAGAACGCTCCAAAACTGTGCTAAAAACACCGAAAAAAAGAAGTGCGGGACCAACCTCGACGCGTCGCACCGCCCAACCGACCCGTTTGGAACACCTCGCGCGCTCCGCGAGGTCCACGGCGCACCGCCACAACCCCCAAAAATTCCCTCCTCACTCCCTCTCTCGCTCGGTGAAGAAGAAAGAAAAGAAAAAGGAAGAGAAATGGCGCTCGGGGGAGGAAGAAGAAGAAGAAGAAAAAGGGAAAAAGGGGGGTGGTCCACGGCTCAAGGGTGCACGGTGGACCGGCCAATGGGGGAGCCCCCAGCCGCGGTCCACGGCACACAGGCGCGTGCACCCGGCGCAGGCACACGCCTGCCCGTCCACGCGGCCGCGTCACCGCGCGCCACGCGGCACGCGACAGTCACGCGCCACACGGGCGCGTGACACCGAGCGCCCGCTCCCCTTCCGCGCGGCCGCCAACGGGGGCCCGCCACGTGGCGGCCCCTGCGTCACCCGCGCAGGAGCGCATTCCCAATGCGCGCCAGACGCGCGCATTCCCGCGTCCGTACGCCGCCTCGAGCCGCGCGCCACCTCGGGATCCGCGCCACACCTCGAAAAACGCGCCGCGATGCCTCGAAAAACGCGCAACTCAACCGGGCTCCAAACCAAACAAGTAAATAGTCCATTCCTAGCGATTTCGCGCGCTGAATCCAAAAACGATGTCCATTTTTCCAAATTCTGATCCGAAAATTGCGGAGTGCCCCCGGATAGCCAACTTGATCCGATTTTCGCGCCGGGCCCAATTCTGAAGTCCGATTTGCCAAATTGCAACTCTAAAAATTCCCGAAGGCAACCGGAGGGGTAATCTTTTATCCAAACTTCGCCCGGAGTCCAAATTGACATCTGAATCGCGCGAAACCACTACCCAACACTCGACGGGTCCTCCAATTTTCACGGGAACTCCTTTTAAGCCCAAGGTCCAACACTTGTGTCCAAATTGTGCACAAACACCACCGACACATCACGCAGGCCCCCAGTAATGCAAAATAAAACTCAAATTGCACCACAAATCCATTTCTCGGGCCCGACAAGCGAACAAATACTCCCAACGGCCACCAAAAGCTGCCCAACAACCAGCAAACTCTACGCGGGGGATTCCGGGACCTCACAAGAATAGCGGACAGCGAGTCCCGCCACCCGCTCCGCGCCACGTGGCGTCGACCGCGCCTGCCCGCGCACGACGCGTGCCTGCCCCGCGCGTACGGCCACACCTGCCCCGCACGTACGGCCACCTTCCCCGCACGTCGCCCGCACCTCCTCGCCGTGCCGCGTGGACTGCGCGTATGTGAGCCGGCCTATCCGGTCTCGCCACGCGTCCAGCTCCGGTCCACCGTACACCCCGCACACTCCCGTGGACCGCGCCCGCTGCGCCGGCCAACCGGGAGACGCCACGTGTCCCGCTCCCGGGTGCACGCCTCGCCCGGTGGACCGAGCGGCTGCGCCTCAGCCCGCCACCGCGCTCCGCCGCCTGCCGACATCGCCGGCGCAACTCCGGCCGCCGGAACAGTTCCACTACACCTCGAAATCCGTGTTTTGGCGACCGGGCTCCGAAAGATACAAGTAAATAGTCCATTTTCATCGTTTTCGCGCGCTAAATCCAAATCCGCTGTCCGTTTTGCCAAATTCCATTTCTAAAATTTGCCGAAGGCATCCAGATAAGTGTTCTTAAACTAAATTTTCGCGCCGCGTCCAATTTTGATATCCGTTTCAGGCTAAACCACTTCTAAACATTCATCAGGGCCATCCGATTACCCACGTGATCCATTTTAAGCCCTGGGTCCATCACTTATGCCCAATTGGTGCACAAACACCGCCGATACGCCACATAGGCCTCCAGAAGCTGCTGGTCACACTGTAAAAGCCCTGTAGAGATCCGGGTCACCACATCCTGCCCCACTAAAAGAAAGTTTCGTCCTCGAAACTAACGCAACTCTAAAGGGAGTCTCAAAACTAGGGTAAGTATCCATCCACACCGGTAAGACCCGCCTTTTTATTTGGGTTTTTCCTTTTACTTCACTTGTAGCGGTCCGGCTGAGGGGCTAATTAATTCGTGTTTTCTGGACAGTCCGTCGGGGCTCGCGGGTATTTTTAAGTGTTAGAGCTCGCGAAACGGGGAACGGTGGCGCGATCGGATTTGAATTCCGACCCCGGGATCTCCCAGAATTTAATTTCGAATGTTTGCGATCTTTTAGACGCTCCGGGATCCGTGCAGACGATCTGCATGTTTTTTGAGGTAATTTTTTAGCCGCTGGTTTTGTTTTGTTGGACTGGGTTTATAAGCCGGGACTTAGGGTTTCCTTTCTTTTCCTTCATACTCCTTTGTCGTGCGGGTGGGTTAGCAGGGGCGCGATCTGAGAGAGGAGAGGAACAGGAACCCAACCCTTTTCGCTCTCGCTCGAGATTCTCCGACGCGGAACTCTACGATCCGGGGGGGAAAGGAAGAAGGTGGACTTTTCGGCGGGTGATCGGGCGAAGGTGGACGATCCTTTTCCTCCACCTCTCGCGAAGCAAGGTGAGCACGCCCGCGCGGATCGGCGCCGCGCAGGGCCGCCCACAGGTGGGGCGCCCGCGCGGGGATCGGCGCCGCGCGGGGCCACCCACAGGCGGGGCGCCCGCGCGGGCTGGCGCCGCGCGGGGTCGCCTGTAGGCGGGGCGCCCACGCGGGCTAGCGCTGCGCGGGGTCGCCCGCGCCTGCGGGCAGAGCGCCCGCGCGGACCGGTGCCGTGTGGGGCCGCCCGCAGGCGGGGCGCCCGCGCGGGCTGGCGCCCCGCGGGGTCGCCCGCGCCTGCGGGCAGCGCGCCCGCGCGGACCGGTGCCGCGCGGGGCCGCCCGCAGGTGGGGCGCCCGCGCGGGGCCACCCTCGCCTGCGGACAGCACACCCGCACGGACCTGCCCACGCGGGGCCGCCCGCAGGTGGGGCACCCGCGCGGGCCGGTGCCGCGCGGGGCCGCCGCCGACGGGGCGGGGCCGCGCGGATCTGTCCGCATGCGGGGCGCGCGCCGCACGGGTCACCGTCGTGCGGGAACTTCACGCGCGGGGGTTTTAGGAACTTGTCAGTTTTCCCGTCTCCTGCCTGAGTCGTCGTTAGGTGTTTTTGATCACCAGGTCTTAGTTTTCGCTTCTTCAGGGACGCGGGACGCTGTGGGCCCGGCAGACACGCAACCGCGGACGAACCGAACGTCGGTCTCCTTTCAAGGTGGGTACTGTCACGCCCCGGGTGTAAACCGGAACCCGGGCCCGCCAACAGATCCGCCGTGCACACAGAATTTTCCATGTACACGAAGCGCTGGTAACCTGCTCAAATAGATAATATACAATAAAAGAGCATAAAAAGAGCTGAACTAATAGAACTAAAAGTACTCTCAGACTGAAATAAGCTACAAGCTGAAATAAAAGTACAATATACTCCCAGCTCACCAAAAATATACAACCAGCTGGCCCAAGCCAGATCCAAAAGGAAACTACTGAAGTCTGAGATACAAAAAGGGTACAATAAAAACCTCGCTAGTCTCTCACTCGGGGTAGACGATCTAGCTAGTCGGCGATCCTCTTACCTCGATCTGCCGCTGAAGGCCCAGCAGCTCCCACAGATGACTCTGCAAAACAAAGGGAAAGGAGGACAGAAAACAATAATGGGGGTGAGAACTACTAGATAAACCAGTAGCCTCCCCTAGCGGGTAAAACCTCTAATGCTGACGCACCCACTAGGAAATAAAGAGGCAAAAGGAAGAACAGTGGTAAGAAATAAAGACTGCTGGAAAAGGAACTACCACTACTATGCCTCTAAATGCAGTGCCAAAAGATAACTGTATATATGCAACTATAAAGCTGACTGCCCAAAGAAACCCAATCAGAAGGCCAGGAAATACTGGCACTGCCTACTCTGTCATCACTCACAACTCACCAACTGACCGGCACCCATCACGGTCAAAAAGCCTACTCCGGAGTGGCACTCGAGGGGAGCGACCCACACGAGTAAAGTATCTCTGTATCAATCATCTCTGTAACCGATGTCTCACAATAGCAGGACTGGATCATGACCATGATCAAAGTGGGAATACTCCATCCACTAATGCAACCCTGATCCCCAATCTGATGTGATAATAACATCCGGTCAACCGCCCAAAATTCGCGGTTTGCCACTATCTCCCACAATCCCCAAGAAGAGTCTAAACTGTCCCAGACTCGAGATCCAACTACACTAACTCAAGCTCCCGATCTGACTCGATTGTCATGCATCGATAGAGAAAAATAACAATAAAACATGTTTTCTCCTAAGTCAAAACCCATAATACAGTGCTGCAGTAAAATGGTGGCCTAACTAGATGTCCAATTAAACATACAATTATTCCATTAAAAAGTATTAGAAAAGTGACTAAGGTTTCTTGTAAAGAATCATTTTAAAACATTATGGTATTACTTATTTGCATGCAGTTTAAGATATAGCAATTGTCCAACTTCATTGTCCCAGATTGATCACATAGAAGCTATCAATTAATTTAGGGGGGGCCAATGCAATACGCTCATATACCACAAGTTACTATCATATTTGTAATTGGGAAACTCTACTATTCCTAGTGTGCAAGTCAACAAAGAGGGAAAAGCAACCACCCACCTCGAAAAGCGTGCACAATACACCCAGAAAATACCCGTTGTCCTCTAAGCACACCGTCAGCTGAAACAGTATCCTACAATATCACACAAGTGTACACGGTGTAAAAACTACAAGTTCCAAACACATAATTGCTATTTTTACAATCAGCACGCAAAACGAGGAATTTCACCTCTGTCTCGAGCTCCTAAAATCTCATAAAAATCACGGTTGCGTTCCTCGCGAAAAGTAGCCCAAAATCGACTCTTGAATCGCCTCGATCTGATATTCCTACGCTGAGAAATAAATCGTCGAAGTCGCCGCTGTCCCAAAAACCCAAACAGCAAAAGAGGGGTCAAAACACCTCTGGAATCGTGCCAAGGAATCGGAATCCAGAGAAACCACCAACACGGAAAACGAAGCCCTACCTCTTAGGAACACACCGGCGAAGAAATCGTCGAAAGAGGACTCCCGTACTGCGCAGGGGACTCCTCGGACCGAAATGCGACGATAACGGGCCCAGATTGGGGAAAAACAAGGCACACTGTAAAATCCGGATCGCCGCTGTCGAACTTCCAGAAAATCTGGGAACGCACCACGAGGTAGAAAAATCAGTGAGGAACAACTTCTCTTTAATGACCTCCCTCAGATTCTCTCTCTTTCTCTCAAAAAATAGAGAAAAAGAAGGGAGGGGAAGGGCTATTTATAGGCCCAAAAAATCTTTTGGGAAAAAGACCTCTGTGTCCCCACATTCGGGCGGCTACAGTGCCCAGGCCCACTTTCGGGCGTGAACAGTGCAGCCCGGCCCGCGTTTCGGGCGGCTACAGTGCGGCCAGGCCCAGGGGTTTCCGGGCGCGCACAGTGCGGCCCGGCCCAGCCCGCCCGCGCACGGGATCCCTTCCCGTCCAACCGGCCGTCCGACCCGGCCCACAGCCCGCCACGTGTCCGCCAAACAGGCGGCAGCCGTGCGGGCTCAACGGGGAAGCGCCACGTGTCCCCCGTGATTGGCGGCGCGGTGGGCGCGCCCGCCAATTGTGCGGCGACACGTGGCCCCCCCCGCCCGACACGGCTGTCGGCGACCGCCGCCGCCCACGCGCGCCCACGTGCGCCCACGTGCGCCCACGTGCGTACGGCCGCACCCGGGCAGCTCTGTGTGCGCCACGCGTACATGAGCCGACCAATCCGGGGCCGCCACGTGGCGCGCCCCGGTCCACCGTGCACCGCGCACGCGCCGCACCTGCCAGGCCTGCCCCGCGCGCCGAGCGCACTACGCCGGGCCAAACGCGTGCCGCCACGTGGCCCGCCGGTCCACCATGCACCGGCGGTCTATTCCGTGGACCGAGAGTGGCGCGCCGGCCCAATAAGAGCCTGCCACGTGTCCCCGGCCGGTCCACAGCTCCCCCTGCACCATTTTGCGCAGAAAACTTCCGGGGGTCCGTTTTTGGGCATCCGGACTCCAAAATAAATAAGTAAATAGCCGTTTTCAAGCATTTTTCCGCGCTGAATTCAAATACGGCCTCCGATTAGCCTGATTCCACTCCTAAAATTCGGCAAAGGCAGCCGAAGGTCAGGCTTGCTCCCAAATCCTCTCTGGTTCCAAACAACATATCACTTTGACATGTTGGGGCCCCGCACACCACTAACAGGTGTTCCACACCCCGAAACAGGGGAAAAACACAGGGGAAACCTGGGACACTACATCCTCCCCCACTAACAAAAGTTTCGTCCTCGAAACGAAAATCATACCTCAATCCTGAGCCTCGAACAGGTAGGGGTAGGCGTCCATCATCGCTGACTCGAGCTCCCACGTCGCCTCGCGCTCATCATGATTGCTCCAGAGGATCTTCACATAGGGGATGGTCCGATTGCGCAATTCTTTCATCTCCCGATCTATAATCCGCAGTGGGCGCTCCTCATATCTCAAATCCTCGCTGACCTCGAGTGGTGTAAAGTCGATGACGTGCGACGGGTCGAAGACGTACCTCCTCAGAGTGGAAACATGAAAGACATCGTGGACACCAGCCAGTCTCGGGGGAAGTGCAAGTCGGTAAGCAACTGGCCCGATACGCTCCAATACCTCAAAGGGTCCAATGTATCGGGGACTGAGTTTCCCGCGAATGCCAAACCTCCTTATCCCTTTGGACGGTGAGACTTTCAGAAATACATGATCTCCCACCTGAAACTCTAAGTCTCGTCGCCGAACATCAGCATAGCTCCTCTGTCGACTCTGAGCGACCTGAAGGTGCTGTCGGATCACTCTGACCTTTTCTTCTGCCTCTAGCAACAAATCTGGTCCCAGAGTCCTTCTCTCCCCCACATCACTCCAATATAGCGGTGATCGACATTTGCGTCCATACAACACTTCAAACGGAGCCATTTGAATGCTTGCTTGAAAGTTGTTATTGTACGCAAACTCAGCCAGGGATAAGTGTCGAATCCATCCACCGCCGAAATCTAGGACACAAGCCCTCAGCATATCCTCAAGGATCTGAATCGTCCGCTCTGACTGTCCATCAGTCTGTGGGTGGAAGGCTGTACTGAATCTGAGCTGAGTCCCCAAGGTAGTCTGTAAACTCCTCCAGAATCGCGAAGCAAACCTCGGGTCTCTATCTGATACTATAGAAGCTGGCACTCCATGTAATCTTACTATCTCATCCAAGTATAACTGGGCTAGTCGTTCGAGTGGCCAAGTAGTCTGTATAGGCAAAAAGTGCGCTGACTTGGTAAGTCGATCCACCACTACCCAGATAGCATCTGCACCTCCTTGTGCCCTCGGTAATCCGACCACAAAATCCATCGTGATGTGGTCCCACTTCCACTCGGGAATTGGAAGACTTTGTAACTTGCCAGCTGGCACACGATGCTCAGCTTTTACCTGCTGACAAGTTAAACACTGAGACACAAACCTCCCAATATCCCTTTTCATGCCATTCCACCAGAAGTGTGTCTTGAGGTCCTTATACATCTTAGTCCCCCCAGGATGAAGGGTGTAAGGTGTATAATGGGCCTCTCTCAATATCTGCTCTCTGATCTCAGCATCCACTGGCACACAGGCTCGATCCCTGTACCTCAGTACTCCCGCAGTATCAACTGAAAAATCCCCTGATCGATCACTCGGAATCTGATCTCGAATCTTGGTCAAATGGAGGTCCTCGCTCTGTTTCTCCCGGATCCTCTCCAGCAGAGTGGGTTGCACGACCAAAGACATCAGTCTAGCAGAGACCCCAGGGGATACAACCTCTATCTCGAGCCGTCTCAACTCCTCTAATAGTGGCGCCTGATCTGTAATCAACATGGGCAAACTCTACACCGCTCTCCTACTCAAAGCATCTGCAACCACGTTGGCCTTTCCTGGATGGTAAAGGATATCCACATTGTAATCCTTCAGTAACTCTAACCATCTGCGCTGCCTCAAATTCAGTTCCTTCTGCGTGAACAGGTACTTTAGGCTCTTGTGGTCGGTGTAGATCTCACAGTGCTCCCCATATAGGTAATGGCGCCAAAGTTTCAGTGCAAACACCACGGCAGCAAGTTCTAAGTCATGGGTAGGGTAATTCTTCTCGTAATCCTTAAGCTGTCTCGATGCATAAGCAATTACCCTCCCTTCCTGCATCAGCACGCATCCAAGTCCACTGTGCGATGCATCACTGTAGATCACATATCCTTTCCCCATAACAGGGAGGGAAAGGATAGGAGCGGTCATCAATCTATCCTTTAGCTCCTCAAAGCTCCTCTGGCAGTCCTCACTCCAGATAAACCTAACTCCTTTACGCGTCAACCGAGTGAGGGGTGTGGAAAGCTTCGCAAACCCTTCCACAAACCGACGATAATAACCAGCTAACCCCATGAAGCTGCGCACCTCAGATACAGTCGTCGGTCGGGGCCAATCTCGAACTGCCTCAATCTTCGCCGGGTCTACTGCTACACCGGCGGCGGAAATCACATGGCCCAAGAAAGCTACCTCCCGAAGCCAAAACTCGCACTTTGACAGCTTGGCATACAACTTCTTATCTCGTAGAAGTTGTAGCACAGTCCTCAAGTGCTCCACGTGCTCGGCCTCGCTTCGGGAGTAAATAAGGATATCATCAATGAACACCACCACGAAGCGATCCAGAAATGGCCGAAATATCCTGTTCATCAAGTCCATAAAGGCGGCAGGGGCATTAGTCAATCCAAACGGCATAACTGTGAACTCATAATGCCCGTACCGTGATCTGAAAGCAGTCTTAGGAATATCCTCGGCCTTCACCTTCAGTTGGTGGTAACCAGACTGTAGATCAATTTTGGAAAATACACAACACCCTTGCAGCTGATCAAAGAGATCATCGATGCGCGGCAAAGGGTACTTGTTCTTAATGGTCACTTTGTTCAATTCCCTATAGTCCACACACAACCGAAGTGACCCATCCTTCTTTTTCACGAATAGCACCGGTGCTCCCCAAGGCGACACACTTGGTCTAATAAAGCCCTTATCCATCAGATCTTGCAGCTGTTCTTTAAGCTCTCGCAGCTCAGCCGGTGCCATCCGATAAGGAGCCTTAGAGATTGGCGCAGTTCCTGGAACTACGTCAATCACAAACTCAATCTCTCTGTCTGGCGGCATACTAGTCAGCTCAGGTGGAAAAACATCCGGAAACTCGCGGGCACTAGGAATATCCCCGAGTCCGAGTGTCGCCGTAGGCCCCTTAACAACACTAGCCAAAAAGGCTACACATCCTCGATGAATCATCCGCCTCGCTCGGGAAGTCGAAACCACAGAGGCAAAGAAAGCACTCTGACATCCCCGATAAACAAACATCTCCTGGCCTGGCTCTCTAAAAGTGACAGTCCTCGCGGCACAATCAATAGTCGCGAAATACCGAGCCAGCCAGTCCATCCCAAGAATCACATCAAAGTCCCTCAGCTGTCTCAAGACCAACAGGTCTGCTGGCATAATCCAGGACTCGATCTGCATCGGGCAGGACCAACAACACTCCTCCACGTGCAAAGTGTGATCGGGAATCTGAACCTCTCGTGCACGTGGCAAAAATCCTACCTCTAACCCATGTAATGATGCAAAAGATCTACTAATGAAAGAATGCGATGCTCCAGTATCAAATAAGGTACGAGTCCTAATGCCAGAGAGTAAGGTGATACCTGCCACCACATGGTCCGCTGCTGAAGAATCCTCTACCTGTGCAGCATACACTCGCCCACTCTGAGCTGGAGGGCGATAATCGGTGGGATGGGAAGAAGATGGCTTGCTTGTTAGAGCATAAGGCCGCTGAGCCGTCGACCGCTGCTACGATGATGCTGGGGCAGATGCTGAAGAAGGAGCGGCTGAGGTCGAAAAGGGGCACGCAGCTCGAATGTGCCCTGGCTGTCCACATCCGTAGCAGCGACCCCACCGCTGGTCGCAAGTGCCGGGGAAGTGCGGACCTCCACAGAAGATACAACTGCTGGGAGCCCGTGACTGTCGGGACTGCTGCTGCTGAGACTGTCGTTGTCGCTGTGGCTGCCGCTGAGACCCGCGCTGCGACGACTGCGATCTCTGCTGCTGCTGCTGCTGCTGCTGTGGGGGCCTCTGGGACCCACTAGGCCCTCGCCGCTCCGAACGCCCACGGCCTGGGAACTGAGGCGGTGGCGGTCGGGGCGGCCTCCAGGTACTGGCCTGTCCCCCCTCGACCTGGGCTGGTCGCTTTCTGTCGGAGCTCTGAGCGACCGCGGCCCTCTGTCTGGCCACCACCTGATCACCTCTCTCCACCCACTGTGCACGCTCTGCGGCTGCCTCCAGAGTCTGAAATCTCTGAGCATGCACCAGTGTGTAAATCTCTGGACGGAGGCCTCCCTCGAACAACTCAACCTGGTGCGGACCGTCACGAGCGACGAAGGGCACACAGTTCAGCAACTCCGTGAACTCCTGGAAATAGGCATGAGCCGATCGATCGCCCTGCTGCAGGTTCTTCAAGTCGTCCTCCAACTTCTTCTTCACACTGGTCGAAAAATAGGTGTCCAGCACCATCCGTCGGAACTCCTCCCAAGGCAGCTGCCGAGTAATCCGGAACTCCAGGGGCTCTACCCGCTGCCACCAAAAATCAGCATCTCCGTCCAAGCAGTGCACCGCCATGTGCACTCGATACCTCGGGTCGATGAAGAAGTCCCGAAAAAGCTTCTCCATCACAGAAAGCCATCTCCCAACAGCCCAGGGCTGCGCATCCCGCCCTGAGAATCTAGGGGGTCCCCGCTGAACAAACTTGGAGAGTTTGTTAGCGATATCCTGCTCCTCCTCCGCAGTCAAAGGCTGAATAGCTCCAGGAGCCCCGCTACTCGAAGATGGCGCTGACGGCACAAAAGGTGCAACAGGAGGCACAAGGGCCTCAGGAACAGCTGGGGATGGTGCCTCTCTCTGGGCAAGGAGCTGCTCAAACCTCTGCTCCTGGCGGCGCTGACCCTCCGCCAATTGGGCCACCAAGGCCCTCAACTCAGTAAGCTCGGGGGGTGTAGGCTGCTCTGGCTCATCAGGGGGTAACGGGACACCCCGAGTAGGGATCCGACGTCGGGGAGGCATCCTGCCACAAGAAATCACGAATAAGTAACATAACCCCACACGACCCAATCTAGCGAAAGTCAAAGACATCCCCCAATTTCTGCGACTTTATGTTGTCTGCAGCCAACATAACGGTCCACCAGAAATTGGGTATGTCGATCCCTCTTCACTCACTGGAAGAGTCCAATAAATAAATCGACGACTTTCGCGAAGTGTCACGCCTCTCGCGCCCTATCATCCTAGGGTCTGCCAAAAGCCTAGGGTTTCCTAAGTCCCAACTGACCTATCCCTAAGCTCTGATACCAACTTAATCTGTCACGCCCCGGGTGTAAACCGGAACCCGGGCCCGCCAACAGATCCGCCGTGCACACAGAATTTTCCATGTACACGAAGCGCTGGTAACCTGCTCAAATAGATAATATACAATAAAAGAGCATAAACAGAGCTGAACTAATAGAACTAAAAGTACTCTCAGACTGAAATAAGCTACAAGCTGAAATAAAAGTACAATATACTCCCAGCTCACCAAAAATATACAACCAGCTGGCCCAAGCCAGATCCAAAAGGAAACTACTGAAGTCTGAGATACAAAAAGGGTACAATAAAAACCTCGCTAGTCTCTCACTCGGGGTAGACGATCTAGCTAGTCGGCGATCCTCTTACCTCGATCTGCCGCTGAAGGCCCAGCAGCTCCCACAGATGACTCTGCAAAACAAAGGGAAAGGAGGACAGAAAACAATAATGGGGGTGAGAACTACTAGATAAACCAGTAGCCTCCCCTAGCGGGTAAAACCTCTAATGCTGACGCGCCCACTAGGAAATAAAGAGGCAAAAGGAAGAACAGTGGTAAGAAATAAAGACTGCTGGAAAAGGAACTACCACTACTATGCCTCTAAATGCAGTGCCAAAAGATAACTGTATATATGCAACTATAAAGCTGACTGCCCAAAGAAACCCAATCAGAAGGCCAGGAAATACTGGCACTGCCTGCTCTGTCATCACTCACAACTCACCAACTGACCGGCACCCATCACGGTCAAAAAGCCTACTCCGGAGTGGCACTCGAGGGGAGCGACCCACACGAGTAAAGTATCTCTGTATCAATCATCTCTGTAACCGATGTCTCACAATAGCAGGACTGGATCATGACCATGATCAAAGTGGGAATACTCCATCCACTAATGCAACCCTGATCCCCAATCTGATGTGATAATAACATCCGGTCAACAGCCCAAAATTCGCGGTTTGCCACTATCTCCCACAATCCCCAAGAAGAGTCTAAACTGTCCCAGACTCGAGATCCAACTACACTAACTCAAGCTCCCGATCTGACTCGATCGTCATGCATCGATAGAGAAGAATAACAATAAAACATGTTTTCTCCTAAGTCAAAACCCATAATACAGTTCTGCAGTAAAATGGTGGCCTAAATAGATGTCCAATTAAACATACAATTATTCCATTAAAAAGTATTAGAAAAGTGACTAAGGTTTCTTGTAAAGAATCATTTTAAAACATTATGGGATTACTTATTTGCATGCAGTTTAAGATATAGCAATTGTCCAACTTCATTGTCCCAGATTGATCACATAGAAGCTATCAATTAATTTAGGGGGGGCCAATGCAATACGCTCATATACCACAAGTTACTATCATATTTGTAATTGGGAAACTCTACTATTCCTAGTGTGCAAGTCAACAAAGAGGGAAAAGCAACCACCCACCTCGAAAAGCATGCACAATACACCCAGAAAATACCCGTTGTCCTCTAAGCACACCGTCAGCTGAAACAGTATCCTACAATATCACACAAGTGTACACGGTGTAAAAACTACAAGTTCCAAACACATAATTGCTGTTTTTACAATCAGCACGCAAAATGAGGAATTTCACCTCTGTCTCGAGCTCCTAAAATCTAATAAAAATCACGGTTGCGTTCCTCGCGAAAAGTAGCCCAAAATCGACTCTTGAATCGCCTCGATCTGATATTCCTACGCTGAGAAATAAATCGTCGAAGTCGCCGCTGTCCCAAAAACCCAAACAGCAAAAGAGGGGTCAAAACACCTCGGGAATCGTGCCAAGGAATCGGAATCCAGAGAAACCACCAACACGGAAAACGAAGCCCTACCTCTTAGGAACACACCGGCGAAGAAATCGTCGAAAGAGGACTCCCGTACTGCGCAGGGGACTCCTCGGACCGAAATGCGACGATAATGGGCCCAGATTGGGGAAAAACAAGGCACACTGTAAAATCCGGATCGCCGCTGTCGAACTTCCAGAAAATCTGGGAACGCACCACGAGGTAGAAAAATCAGTGAGGAACAACTTCTCTTTAATGACCTCTCTCAGATTCTCTCTCTTTCTCTCAGAAAACGGAGAAAAAGAAGGGAGGGGAAGGGCTATTTATAGGCCCAAAAAATCTTTTGGGAAAAAGACCTCTGTGTCCCCACATTCGGGCGGCTACAGTGCCCAGGCCCACTTTCGGGCGTGAACAGTGCAGCCCGGCCCGCGTTTCGGGCGGCTACAGTGCGGCCCGGCCCAGGGGTTTCCGGGCGCGCACAGTGCGGCCCGGCCCAGCCCGCCCGCGCACGGGATCCCTTCCCGTCCAACCGGCCGTCCGACCCGGCCCACAGCCCGCCACGTGTCCGCCAAACAGGCGGCAGCCGTGCGGGCTCAACGGGGAAGCGCCACGTGTCCCCCGTGATTGGCGGCGCGGTGGGCGCGCCCGCCAATTGTGCGGCGACACGTGGCCCCCCCCCGCCCGACACGGCTGTCGGCGACCGCCGCCGCCCACGCGCGCCCACGTGCGCCCACGTGCGCCCACGTGCGTACGGCCGCACCCGGGCAGCTCTGTGTGCGCCACGCGTACATGAGCCGACCAATCCGGGGCCGCCACGTGGCGCGCCCCGGTCCACCGTGCACGGCGCATGCGTCGCACCTGCCCGGCCTGCCCCGCGCACCGAACGCACTACGCCGGGCCAAACGCGTGCCGCCACGTGGCCCGCCGGTCCACCGTGCACCGGCGGTCTATTCCGTGGACCGAGAGTGGCGCGCCGGCCCAATAAGAGCCTGCCACGTGTCCCCGGCCGGTCCACAGCTCCCCCTGAACCATTTTGCGCAGAAAACTTCCGGGGGTCCGTTTTTGGGCATCCGGACTCCAAAATAAATAAGTAAATAGCCGTTTTCAAGCGTTTTTCCGCGCTGAATTCAAATACGGCCTCCGATTAGCCTGATTCCACTCCTAAAATTCGGCAAAGGCAGCCGAAGGTCAGGCTTGCTCCCAAATCCTCTCTGGTTCCAAACAACATATCACTTTGACATGTTGGGGCCCCACACACCACTAACAGGTGTTCCACACCCCGAAACAGGGGAAAAACACAGGGGAAAACTGGGACACTACAGGTACTTTCTCCAGGGTCAGTTGGGAAAGGGTGTTAGTTGTAAGATGCATGTTCGGGCAAAGGTGGATTTCTAAAATATTCACTGTTTACATTACTAACCCTGTTTACACTATTTATTCAATTATTCATCTAATTACTTGATTACGAGGCTCGTGTTACTGTACGCACACCGGCGGATTGGCCTCCGCAAGGGTGTGCTTTTCCGAAAAAGTGGTACGTTGACCCGTGTACCCCACGTGACGGTGACGTGATGGGGGCCCTCGTGGGTGAGGGGTGTGAGCGGTGATGCCGAGGCGGGTGCTCGGCGGCCGAGGCGGGTGCTCGGCAGGGGTTTCTGAGGTAGGTGCTCGGTGTGATTGCCGGGAGAGATGCCCGGTTTGTTTTTACACAGGGTTGCACACTGTTGGTTACACATTGAGGCGGGGGTTGCTCCGGTTGTCAGTGGTTTGCCCGTTTTATAGCCTTTATGCTCTTACCATTTCTTTATAGTCACTGACTTTCCACTTTGTAACAGGTTCGTCCAGGGGCGAGTGCTAGGGCACTGGTGAGGCCGCGTGAGCGCTGTTCTGACTCTTAGAGACTGCAGATACAGTTGACTCTATCTCCTTGCTATTTTATTATTCATGATAGCTAGATGTGGATTGCGATACCCCCATGGGATCGACGTGGATGTTGTCTTTTCTTTTTATAACTTGTGAATGAATGTCGTCCTTTTCCCTTTACTTGGCCGTTTTAAACTACAAACAAGAGTCAAGGAAAACTGTTTGCGAAAACCGTTTTTAAAACGTGGGTGTCGTGTGGGCACCGTTTTAAACCTCTGTGGGATTTATGTGATTTCGAAAATAGCTTTATAAAATCAGGCACCGAGTGGGTGCTGTTTTCAAATTCTGTGGATTTATGTGGCTTTGAATCGGATTTTGTAAAAACTCGGTGTCGGGTGGACACCGCTTTCAAAACTCTGTGGTTTTATCCTTTTAAAACAGTCGACCCCTTTTCTAAGTGTGAAAGTTGGTAGAATGTGTGAAATGCATGTTGTATGTGTCTGTGCCTTGATCTAGTGTGGTTAAAGCTTGAATGAGATGTACTTTGTAGTCAGGACGCCGTGCATATACAAAGGAGACTGCCCGTTTGCAGAGTGAATTTGTATATGCGGCTGGTCTGGGCGCGCACCGGGGCGGAATTGATTTCAAAAAAAAAAATATGACATTGGTTTGGGAGCCTCGGTGGCTCATCTTCCGCGCGTTTGAACCCCCGGGGCGTGACAACACCGTCTCCAGCTCCCAAGTCACTACTCACTCCCCGTGATTACTCCTCAACAACAACAACAACAACCAGTACGGCATGGCCCGATTGTGCAATTCTCTCATCTCACGAGCCAGAATTCGCAACGGGCATCCTTCGTACTCCAAACATTCACAGATCTCAAATGGAGCGAGTCAATCACGGGCGAGGGATCCAAAAGCACATCACTCCCGTGCTGAGACGCGGAAAAACCTCAGGGACTCCAACAAAAGGCTGGGGGAAAAAGGAAAGAAGAACAGTACAACACACATCAACACCACACCCTGGTGCCAACACGACCAGTGCAATCCAAAACACCCCCACGCGATCATCCAAGAAGGGAAAAAGCCTTAACAAGCCGGGGTCCTCACTCGGTCACTATCAAATCCTGACCATCCGAGTGGACTGCTCCACCGCAGTCTACCAACAAAAGGAACCCCCAGGGACACAACCTCGAGCCCTGCTCACCTCAACGGTCCCACCCAGCACCAGCTACGGAATCATCAAACTCAACCCCAAATAGCTCTCCGGCTCCAGGTATCCGCCACCACAGTGGCCCTGTCGGGGTGATACTAGATGCTCATCAATAATCCAACTGTAACTCCATAGCCACTATGGGAGGCATCACTGTATCTCGCAAATCCATCTCCCATCACTGGCGATGCTAAAATCGGCGCTGGTATCAGTCTCATCATCCATTTGTCAAGCTCTGCTGGCACTATCCGGTCCAAAAGCTCCTCACCTCAACAATAACTGTAGGTCTCGGTCAGTCTCGAATAGCATCCATTTTGGCCGGATTTCCACCGCCGCCCCTATGGCTAGAATATGTAATCCAAGAAGATATGCTCTCGAAGCTAAAACTTGTACCACAACAACTTGGCATATAGCTTCTTCCTCACAGACCTTGTCACACCATCTACAAGTGCTCCACAAGCTCTAAATCACACAGGGAGGGGGGTAAAATCAAAATATCCCGGGATAATATTGCCAATAATCCTTCCAAGTGCAGCTGAAACACACAATTCCTCAAATCTTAAAGGCGACAGGGCATTAATCATTCCATCTGGCCTCACTATACTCATAATGCCCCCGTGTCCTGAACACCATCTTGGCGAAATACTCAGCTGCATGATTCCAAATAGGTACAGGCATCACGGACGAACAACTGCCAGAGTATACTCCATCAAAAGGTCCTACATAATACCCGGACCTGCCTGGGCTCAAACCACAAAAGAGCTCTCATAGTCGCGTATCAACGACGTGGCACTAGGTCAAACAGGCCCTCGATCCATCAGATCCCTGCACCTGTGCCATCAACTCTCTCAGCTCTACAAATGATATCCAATGAGGTGCTATTGAGGTTGGCGCAGTTTCCAGAACCACGTCAATCGCAATCTCAATCTCCCTATCTAACGGCATAATCATCGGCTCGAGTGGACTCACACCCGGGATCTCGCGGCGATAGGAATATCCTTTAGTCCCGGTGCCACTATAGGCACCTCTCACACTATTGCTGTAACCTGTGTGCTCTAACAGTCTCAATAAACAAGCCTCCTTTTGTCGGCCTCGCAGAAAGGTCATAGTCATCTCTCTCTGCACTCGACCATTCGGTGGTACTGTGCTAACCAATCCCAAGCACTGGGTCAAAACACTGAACTGCCACCAATACCAATAAGTCTGCCGGTATAACTCGCGGCCTCAACCGCACTGGACATGATCCACAAGCCTCCTCCACATGCACAACACCAACAGTAACCTGTACCTCTAGTGCACGTGGTAACAACTCTGCCTCTAGTCTATGCCGGAATGCAAAGTGCACCAACTCTGATTGCTGTGATGAAATCACACCTACGACAACCCGATCCACTGCCGTGGCGCCCCCTACCAGGCGGCACAATCTCATCGACACGATGCAAGAGGTTGTCGCTCAGTCTGCCAGAAAATATCTAGACCAATCACAAAGGGAGCACGACCTCTGTCTTTGCTCACACTGAGGCGACGGATATGGTCCTCCGCAGACAACAAATCCACGCCACCGCTGCGCTACTCTGATATAGATGCTGATGCTGCCATCGGGGTCCACCTGACCTCTGATGTCTCAGAAATCCACTACCCTGGAGAAAAATCAGGAATGCCACTGCCGGCCAATCTGTCCTCCATCATCTAGCATCAAGCGCTTCTATCCGGAACTCGCCTCTGGCGGCAGATCCCCATCCAAAGGGACTGCAGCGCCCAGCTCCAAACACAATACCTACTCTATCGAGGCATCCAAAATCTGTACAGGAGGGACCGAATAAACTGAAAGGTATCCTGGCGCAATCCACTCCCAGTCACACATATCCTATGCACCTCGTCCCTCGAAACCTGAAGCGCGTAGTTCAACAACTGCATAAAACCTCTGGCCCAGGGAGGCTCTCGAATAGTCTCTCCATCACCACCAACCACGATTCTGCCTCCAAAGGCTCCAACTCAATTCCACGAATCGGGGTGGTTCATCTGCCAAAACTGGCTCCATCGATCGATGATGTCCCACAGCTCATCAGCTGTCAGCTATCCACCCCGTCTCGGTGCCTCGGCACTAAACATTAGCACGGAGGGGGCTACTCGCTCCATCGGCGCCGCAAAAATCACTGCCGCTGAGGATACTGCAATCAGGTGGTCTCAGGGGAAAAGCACTGTCGGGATGCCCGCTGCTCCGACAACTGTGTCACCCAGACCAGCTGCTCACTCTGCCGCTGATAAGCCTCTGATAATCCTGTCATCTCGGTCCGGAGCTCTCTGACCTCAATCCGGGTATCCAGCCCAAATCCAACCGCTCAAGGTCAACTGCTGTGACAGGATGCACACGGGTCAAAACCCAGCGTCGGGGAGAAACAGCTCACCACGACAAAACTGTAAATCAGCACAACACAAACACTCGACCCAATCAAGCGAAAGTCTAGAGCATGTCACCCATTCCACAGCGTTATGTTGTCTGGTGTAGTGATTCGGCTTTTACGGCTAATTGTGACTCACATGTTATTTATTTATGCCCTTAAGTGAATAAAATTATTTAACGTTTGAAACTCGGTCGGTGTGCGGTGCGGGTATTTTTTCGTCGAAGGGCTCGGAAAACGAAGACCGATGGTGCGATCGGATCGGGAATCCGATGTACGGATCTCCCGGAATGGGGTTTTTAAGATCGCGATGACTTAAGGCGTGCATCGAAATCCGCGTAAAATATCCGGCATGTTTTTTAGGGAAATCTGGATATTCCGTGTGATTAATTAATTAAGGAATTAATTAATCGGTTACGTGCAATTAAATTTGGGATTTTTATTTCCTATGATTAATTAATTTGGGAAATTAATTAATCGGCGACTAGGATTTAAAAGGGGTTGAATTAATACGTACAAAAAGAAAAGAAAGACGGAACCCTAGCCGAAGGAAAGAAAGGAGAAAAGGAAGGAAACGAAGGAGTCCGATCACCCCGAATAACGAGCCGGAGACAAGAGCGCGATCGGACGTCTCCCCCGTGGATTAATTCGGTGAGTGAATCCTCGTTGTGGTTTTTCGGGATCTTCTTTTAAGTTCTTGTTTAGGGTTTCGGTCGTCATCATCATCTCCGTCATCGCCGCCGTCGTTGCGCGAGTTAGGGCACGACACGGGCGGCGGAGACGCGCGATGCCGCTAGGGCATCGCGCGGGCGGCAACAACGGGAGCCGCGCGGGCACCGCGCGGGCGCTGCGCGAATCGTACCCGCGCGCGCACCGCGCGCGCACCACACGGATCGCACCCGCGTGGGCATCGCGCGGGCGCCGCGCGGATCGTACCCGCGCGGGCACCGCGCGGATCGCACCCGCGTGGGCATCGCGCGGGCGCCGCGCGGATCGTACTCGCGCGGGCACCGCGCGGATCGCACCCGTGTGGGCACCGCGCGGGCGCCGCGCGGATCGTACCCGCGCGAGCACCGTGCGGGTCACCGAGCGGGCGCCGCGTGGACCACATCCGCGCGGGCGCTGCCCGCGGAGGGCCGCCGCATGGGTTCAGTCGGCTGCGCGGGGGAAATCCGTCGACCGACGGGTTTGACGGTTTCCTTGGGTTTCCGTCGGACGGGTAATGTCGGGCTTTCGTTTTGTAGAGTTAATGCGTGGTTCTGATTTTGGTTACCCTTATGGACTCTTCTTAGGTACAGATACGCAACGGGAGTGTGCGAAAGATCCGGGTGCTCCGATCCCCTCGCAACCAGGTGGGTACCCTTGCTATAAGTGCATCGAGTGCAGTAAGTGCACCATATCATCGTAAAAGGCTCGTTAACTTGTCTAATAAAGTAGATGGACTATTATACCTTCGCATGAATACTTTTATTTAATAATTGTGGCGGCTGCGGTTGCGGGGCTTATTACATGCCGACATCGGCAATTTCGGTTTTGGATGCTGCACGTACACAGGCGGATTGGCCTCCGCATGGGTGTACTTTTCCGGAGAAGTGGTCCGAGTGACCCGTGTGCCTCACGTGTATGGGGTGGGGACCTCTTCACGCCAGCTAAGGGCGCCGCACTAGCATCGTGAAGAGGTTAAAAGCATCAAGGGGGTATTGTGACTGTGCACGAGGGGAGACTTCCGTCTCTCCGACAGGTACTCTGGGGTTGGGGCCCAGCTTATTTTTGTAACAGGGTTTTAGCGAAAGGTTCCGGTATAATCGGTTTGTTTTTAATTCAACGTTAATTGTTAAGACATCTACTTTATTTGTCACTGACTTTACCCACTCCGTGACAGGTTTGACTAGGGACATTAGTCGGGACGGTGGTGAGACTACGTCGAGAGGACCGTAGTCGTAGGAGGCTTTCTACTCGTTGCTCCTTGGATTTATCTCAATTCTTTCTTAACTGCTGTTAGTTTAATTTGCATCTGTGGATCATGTTGGTTATAGTTAGCACTGTGGATTGGATGTACTATTATGGTTTAGACATACTTTCATGATCTCGGGCGCGGCATGTTTTTATCATCATAGAAATGATTGCGAAAACGTTTTCAAAAGCAGAGTGCCGTGTGGGCACAGATTTTGTAAACCTCTGGATTTATCCTTTCTAAAGGATGTCACCGCTCTCTTGTTTGGATGTGCAACTGTTTTAAAAATTGGGTGTCAGGTGGACATCGTTTGCAAAACCATAGGTAATTACTTCTCCTGCTCTATGTTCGATGACGACTGTATGGTTGATGGTTGGTATTGTAAATGGGACGCCGTGCATATACAAAGGAGACTCTGTCCGATTGCAGAGTGAATTTGTATATGTGGCGGTCTGTCATGCACCGGGGGCGAGGTTGATCTTCACGTGTGAAGAAAATAAAAAATATAATACACGTTTTTCTGCTTATACTAAGACCTCCCGGGGCGTGACAGATTATATGGTATCAGAGAAAAACAACCATAACCACAGTAGTCGGAGATCCACATCCACAGTGTATGATGCCACAAGCAAATTGGGACACGAGATAACCAAGGTATAGGTGCGGTAGTACGTGAGAGTACGGGGAAACGGGGTTTAATATAAGTGCGTTGTAAGTCAAGGTGCTAGGGTGATAATGTTAGGGTTAACGCGGCTTCTTTGTTTACAGCGGACAACGACCAGGATTCGGCCACCGAGCGCTAACTCTTTTAAATGGACAGGATGGATCCCGCAGCCGCGGCCAATCGCTTGCTCCGAAACCAGCTACGTGACGTGGCAGGGCAACTGTTAACTCTCACTGAGCGCCTATGCCTACTGACTCGAGACTTCGAGGGTATCGACCGCACTCAGCGAGACGCCAGGGACGACGCCTATCGGGGAATGCCGCCGCCAGGTTACCCCACGTTCCAAGAGGCGGTCGGCCTGGCCATGCAGGCTGAGCGGGATCTCGCCGAGGCACGAGCTCGGCAGGGTCACCCCGGTTACCGTTGGGGACAAAGATTTCACCACCCCGGTCCGACGGGGGGCCCCTCCCAGGACAAACGGGCGCCCAAACGCCCAAGGACAGAATGGAATGCGGGGCAAACAACAAAGAGGGGACCCGAACCACAGTGGAAGCCGTGCGTCATATGCGACGGTGCACACCAACTTATGAGCTGCCCCTGGAAGGACGACCACTGCTTCAAGTGCGGCAAGCCGGGTCACTCACGCTTCTCGTGCCCCC
Source organism: Tillandsia leiboldiana (assembly GCA_029204045.2). NCBI lineage: Eukaryota > Viridiplantae > Streptophyta > Magnoliopsida > Poales > Bromeliaceae > Tillandsia > Tillandsia leiboldiana. The sequence continues at coordinate 20,531,018 of CM055077.1, forward strand.
GGAAGCCGGCTGTCACTAGACCCCCGGCGCCGCGACCGGACGAAACAAAGAAAACCGCTACCCCTACCCCTCGAGGGGGCCCCAATCCAGAGAGCCGGGCAAGTCAACGCCCCAAGGAAGCGCGGAAGGACGAGCGAGCGCCATCGGGAAGCTCGGAATCGCAACAGGAACCCTGCGTTATCTGTGGGAGTGCACACCCAGCGACGAGATGCCTTTGGAGGTACTATTACTGTGATCTTTGTGGCGCGCCGGACCACACCCGTGCCTCCTGCCCTCAGGGGATAACCCCTACCCCTGCCACACCACAACCGGGAGAATCAGAGAGTGCTGCAGCCCCCGCTCAACCAAAGGACTTACCCGGCGACCAGCACTCCGCAGACTCTCCAGACACCAAGCCCCTACCTCAACACGCTGTACGACGCTGGCCGGAGGGTTGTGGGCGTACTCCCCGAACTACTACGGTGGAGGACGCGATGTCCCAGAACAAGTGATAACAGGTAACGGATGTTTTCTTTTTCCTTCTGTTTAGGAGCACCGGTTACACCTAAGCTTATTACCCTCGTCCGACACACTCTCTCTCTCTCCCCCTGTCTTTTCCCTCCCCTATTCTCGGACACGCCTAGTGCGGATTGGGGAAGGAATCCTTAAGTACTAGGCGAAACCTCCCCGGCATATGCGCGCGGGCGGGTTTCAGAGTATAGGAGACCCTATTGTACTTAGTGAGACCTGTTAGTGGTCACGTGAGGAATAGATGGGCCCCACCCCTCTACCCAGCGATTACGGACCCAAGAGATCGTTTGGTCGCGTGGGTCCATAATCTAGGTTAGGCACGACATCCCAGTCGTAAGGGATTTCCCGGATGTATTTCCGGCGGAACTCCCTGGGATGCCGCCCGAACGAGAAGTTGACTTCCCTATTGAACTACTCCCCGGCACCAAGCCCATCACCAAGGCACCGTACAGGATGGCCTTCGCTGAGTTGAAAGAACTCAAGGCACAGCTGGAAGACCTTTTGGACAAAGGTTTTATCAGACCAAGCGCGTCACCATAGGGCGCGCCCGTCCTGTTCGTGAGGAAGAAGGACGGAAGCCTCCGGTTGTGCATAGACTACCGGGAAATAAACAAGGCCACCATTAAGAATAAGTACCCCCTGCCAAGGATCGACGACCTATTCGACCAACTGCAAGGGGCAACGGTGTTTTCAAAAATTGATCTACAGTCAGGCTATCATCAGCTCAGGGTTAAAGGGGAAGACGTCCCCAAGACGGCCTTCCGAACTCGCTATGGCCACTACGAATTTACAGTGATGCCTTTCGGGCTCACTAACTCCCCGGCAGTATTCATGGACATGATGAATAGGGTGTTCAAACCTTTCCTAGATTTATTCGTGGTGGTCTTCATCGACGATATCCTCATCTATTCCCGTACAGATGAGGAACATGAAGAACATCTGCGCACAGTCCTCCAGACCTTACGGGAACAGAAACTCTACGCCAAACTCAAAAAGTGTGAGTTTTGGCTCCGTAAGGTGGATTTCTTGGGGCACGTAGTCTCGGCGTCCGGAGTCGCGGTGGACCCAAGGAAGATAGACTCGGTGACGAACTGGCACCGACCGACAACGGTGACGGAGGTTCGAAGCTTCCTGGGATTAGCCGGGTATTACCGGCGCTTCGTGGAGGGCTTCTCTAAGATAGCCACCCCCTTGAATCGTTTAACTCGAAAGGGGGAGAAGTTTATCTGGACGGATCAGTGCCAGAGGAGTTTCAAGGAGCTCAAGGATAGATTGACGCGGGCCCCGATTCTCGCCTTACTAGAACCGGGGGAGGATTATGAAGTATTTTGCGATGCGTCGCGGAACGGATTGGGAGGAGTGCTTATGCAGTGGGGAAGGGTTATAGCTTGTGCGTCAAGGAAACTCAAGGATTATGAGCGGAATTACCCCGTGCATGATTTGGAGCTCGCAGCGGTTGTGTTCGTCCTCAAGCTATGGAGACATTACTTGTATGGAGCACACTGCAACGTGTACTCTGATCATAAGAGTCTCAAGTACCTCTTCACCCAAAAGGAGCTAAACTTGCGACAAAGGCGGTGGCTCGAGCTACTGAAAGACTACGACATGACGATCCACTATCATCCGGGAAAAGCAAATGTGGTAGCCGACGCCTTGAGTCGCAAAGGGCAGGCCGAGGAAGCAGGTGTAGATGCTATCACCCAGCAAGAACGTCTGATTGCGGAGTTTTCGCGGTTAAGACTGGAAGTGGTACCGGCAGGTACGGTCGCACAACTTCTGACTCTAGTGGTCAAGCCCATCCTGCTGGACAGGATTCTTGAGGGGCAATCGACCGATGACCAACTCCAGCTGGTGCGAGGCAGGATAACCGCCGACCAGGAGGGCGACTTTGCAGTAAGCTCCGATGGCATGATACGGTTTCGAGGACGAATCTGTGTGCCGGATCTACCGGAGCTCAAAGAGAAAATTCTGAGGGAGGCGCATACCGCTCCTTATGTAGCGCACCCCGGGGGAACGAAGATGTACAAGGACGTTAAACAGACCTTCTGGTGGCCCAAGATGAAGGAAGATGTGACTCGATTTGTGGCACACTGCCTGGTATGCCAACGAGTGAAGGCCGAGCATCAACGACCGGCGGGAAAGTTGCAACCACTACCGGTGCCCGAATGGAAGTGGGAAAGGATTACCATGGATTTTGTGACCAGTTTCCCGAGATCGCCACAAGGACACGATGCGATATGGGTCATTGTGGACCGCTTGACGAAATCGGCCCACTTTCTGGCCATACACACAACGTGGACTCGGGAACGACTGGCACAAACGTACATCAATGAGATAGTAAGGTTGCATGGGGTACCGACATCTATTACGTCGGACAGAGACACGCGATTCGTGTCAAATTTTTGGCGGAGCCTGCAACAAGCGATGGGAACCAAGTTGCATTTTAGTACAGCGTTTCACCCGCAGACCGACGGGCAATCAGAGCGGGTGATTCAGATTGTGGAAGACATGCTTCGAGCGTGCGTTTTGGACTTGGGCGAAGGGTGGTCGCGATACCTACCCCTCGTGGAGTTCGCCTACAACAACAGCTATCAAGCCAGTATCCAGATGGCGCCATACGAGGCTCTGTATGGGCGCCGCTGTCGGTCTCCAATATGCTGGGATGACTTGGGTGATATCTTTGGTGAAAGCGTCTTGTTTGATCCGTCGCTTTTCCTTGACGTCGTCGTCTTCTTTGATGAACTACCGAGGCTCTTTTCCTTGAAAGAATTTGCATTCGATTTCCGAGGAATCACCCTTTTGGTAGTCGTTGCAAGAAGTGCTTGAGTTGACCGTTTGTGTCACGCCCCGGGGTCGAAACTGCGACCCGGGCTCGCTAACAGATCCGCCATCTGTACGGAAACTGCCGTACAGACGAAGCGTCTAACCTGCAAAAAGAATCAACTACAGTATACAGATATCAGAGCTGAAAGTAAACTACTAAAAACTGAAATCCAAACGCTGTACACTGAAAATAATATAATATCCATCTCCCAAAATCGATCGTATACAAAGTCCTCTGATACAAAAACCCAAAAGGGAGACATCTCCAATAAATACATCAGTGTACAAGCTCTCAAAACAACCATATCCTCACTACATCAGTCTCTCAAACTGTAAAATAAAATACAACTCTATACCTCACAACAAAGGTCTCTCAACAGGAAACTCTCAAAATATAAAAAGGGTACATCTACCACACTCTAAAGGAACTATGCTGGTAGGGAACTATCACGCGACACCCTGTCCTCGGTCCGTCAAGCCAGCTCGGGCAGGAACGGAAGAAAAGCCTCAGCAACCTGTCACCGACAGAGGGTGTGAGAACTACATCCTACAGTAGTTCTCAGTGGGTACCGTCTCCAAGACCCACGGTCTGCCCACTAAGTCTACTAGAGGCAAAAGATAACAGAAAAGACTGGGATAGGAAAACAAAGCTGGATAAGTATCAACAGCTATCATGCCTCTATCTACTATACTCAAGGGGAAAAACACAGATGATGGTATGCATCCACTCGATACTGCTAATGTGTCATAAGTACTATGCTCAATGAAAACTCTACTAAGACACATGCTATGCAACCACTCACTCACAGTAACCCAAATCTCAATGACTGCCCCATAGGGTCTAGTCAAGCCTGCGCCCCCTAGTGTATCAACCAGGGCGTCCCATCGGACTATCTCAATCTCACGCAAAGTGACCCCATGGTAGCTCGGCCAGGGGTATCAAGCGACCACTAGTAAATCAACTAGGCGCATAACCACATCGTAGCCTCGTCAGGCTCGGTATCATCATCGCACCCGGGGCGTAGCTCGAGGGATGCGACCCCACCGAACTCAAGTATCACATCTGTCTCACTGTCTCATATGCGGCTCATGCAGGCTATAATCCACGATCAAACAGATCGGTATCTCAAAGCTCGAAAACCATCACTAAGTCGGAGAACCCTCCACGACTCAATCTCACAATACTAACTCACTAAAAGAAGGTACCACACAGCTGGGGACCGCCGTCACTCCAAACGGCTCCCAAAAGACACCCCACTCAAAGGCGAGAAGAACCGACTGACGCAGCAAAGGTCCGAGAATCCGTTAGGCCGGTGCCTAGAACCCCAATCAAACAAGAACAGACTCTAGGCTCAGCCAATCGACGTTCTCGATCCTTTACCGTTCAGGGATTCGGCTCCACTCGGTTAAAGTGGGAAACCAACTCAACACACCAAACTCACGGGCTGGAGACGCTCAACAGCCATAACCGCGAAGGGTCCGAAAACCTCGGGAAACTAATACCTGCGACCCCAATCAAACAAGAACAGGCTATAGGCATAGCCTCCCGTTGTTTTCGACCCAAGAATGAAATCAACCCTTAGAACTCAGATCACTCACCCCGGTCGGGTGAGGAAATTTAGGAGAAAAGATGACCTTTATTATAAAATATCATTTCCACTCAACCCCCTTGGGGTGAGGATAAAATTGCCCCTTTTTGAAAACTGTCCTGAACTGAGGAAACCAACTTTTATAGATTTTAGTTCTTAGGAAAATCAGTTAAAAACAAGCTTATTTTCCGAACTCCCAAGGGTTGATGCCGACGCCCAATCAAACAAGAACAGGCCCCGACGACCCCTAGAATTTCGGAAGGAAAATACCGGTTTACTAAAATCATGAGTGTCCAAAAACATTCTGGGTTCAAGGTCCTGATAACACACGCTCACCACGATCACTACGTGGTGGAAACGTCCAAAACAGAGAAATATCCAGAGACCCGGGACCACCGTTTACCCAAAACGATTCCCAAAACACTAACACTGGCCTAACACAGCCACCAGACCCCACTCAGCCCCCAGGCCTGAGTGCGACAGACGTCCCACAATGCCCTGACCACTCGGCCCACTACTCGGGCGAGAAACTCTATGTCCAGAAGAAAGCAATGTGTGGGATGTCTAAAGCATAAAAGAACCTAGCCCAGATTAAGGTTCTCTATGGTCTGGTTACACATCCAACATATGACGGGGGTGCTAGTCAAAGTTCCAATGAAACACTTAAACTAGCATGCAACATCCTATCATAATAGATTTAGAGAGAAGTCCGCAGACTTGGAGATAAAAACCAACCCACCTCGGTAAGCCACCAATTGCTCGTAGACACTTGCAATTGGCCTCCACGCGATTCCTTGCCTCCACCGGAGTCCGCACGCAAAACGGAGCACGCCGTCGGAGTCCGCACGCAAAACGGAGCAAGGTGCCGGAGTCCGCACGCAAAACGGAGTCCGCACGCAAAACGGAGTCTGCACGCAAAACGGTGCACGCCGTCGGAGTCCGCACGCAAAACGGTGCACGGTGCCGGAGTCCGCACGCAAAACGGAGTCCGCACGCAAAACGGTGCATGGTGCCGGAGTCCGTACGCAAAATGGTACACGGTGCCGGAGTCTGCACGCAAAACGGAGTCCGCACGCAAAACCGAGCACATCGTCGGGTACCGCACGCAAAACGGTGCAGTAAAACACGGTCCCTAACACAGATAAGAACAAGGGGTTAATTCACGGTCCAAAAGAACGCCCCAAAACTGTGCCAAAAAACACTGTAAAAATAAGTGCGGGACCTACCCGACTGCGACGTGCCGCCCAACTACTAAATGGAATGCCTTGCGCGCTCCACGAGGTCGCCGACGTACCGCCGCACCCCACGAATTCCCCTCCCTCACTCTCTCTCGCCCTCGGTTGGAGAAGAAAAGGAAGAAGAAGAGAGAAGAAAGGTGCTCGGGTGGAGAAGAAAGAAGAAGAAGAAGAGAAAGAGAAGGAGAAGGGGGTGGTCCACGGCTGCCGGTCCACGGTGCACCGCACAAAAGGGGCGCCCAGCTGCCGGGTGGTCCACGAGGCCGGGGCGCGTGCACCGGGTCCACGCACGCGCCCGTGTGCCAGGTGGCGTGCGGCAACGCGCCCGCCACACGGGCGCGTTACACCGCGCCACCCCCGGGCGCGGGACACGCGCCCGCCACACGGGCGCGCGTGCCCTCGCGCCCACGCGGGCGCCAACGGGGGGGCCGCCACGTGGCGGCCCCTGCGCTGACCCGCGCAGGCGCGCGTTCCCAACGCGCGCCAGACGCTCGCATCCCGCGTCCGTACGCCGCCTCGAGCCGCGCGCCACCTCGGGATCCGCGCCACACCTCGATTTCCGCGCCGTGTTGCCTCGAAAAACGTGCAACTCAACCGGGCTCCAAAACAAACAAGTAAATAGTCCATTCTTAGCGATTTCGCGCGCTGAATCCAAAAACGATGTCCATTTCTCCAAATTCTCATCCGGAAATTTGCCGAATGCCCCCGGATAGCCCACTTGTTCCAATTTTCGCGCCGGGTCCATTCCAAAAATCCAATTTGCCAATTTCCAACTCTAAAAATTCTCGAAGGCAACCGGAGAGATAAACTTTTATCCAAACTTCGCCCGGAGTCCAAATTTGAAATCTGCGTCGCGCGAAACCACTTCCAAACACTCGACGGGTCCTCCAAATTCCCACATGATCCCTTTTAAAGCCCGAAGTCCAACACTTGTGTCCAAATTGCGCGCAAACACCACCGACACACCACGCAGGCCTCCAGTGATGCGTCTAAAACCCAAATTGCACCACAAATCCATTTCTCGGGCCCGACACGCGCACAAACACTCCCAACGGCCACCAAAAGCTGCCCAACAACCAGCAAACCCTACGCGGGGGATTCCGGGACCTCACACTCTCCCCCACTAAAAGAAAGTTTCATCCTCGAAACTAACACGGCTCAAAAGGGGAGTTCCAAAGCCACAGATAAGTATCCATCAACACCGTCTCCATCTCCCCAGTCGCTACGCACTCTCCGCGAAGCGAGTCCACACGGTTAGGAGTCCAAAAGCTGGAAAACCCCAGAAATTCCAAAGGACAGAGGACAAGAAAGAACGACCAACTCTACTCGTCCAAAACTACGCAAATTACGCCAACACAACCAACAAGGGTAACTGATCTCATTCCACAATCAGCTGTTGCACGATACCGCATCAACTGGTCCATCTTGTGTGCTTAATCTGAGTCGTGGAGCTGCCACTAAACCATAACACCTGCCGGTATAATTCCAAGTCTCAACGGTACTGGACACGATCCACAAGGCTCCCCCACATGCACAACACCAGCAGGAACCTGTACCTCTAGTGCACGTGGTAACAACTCTACCTCCAGTCCAGACAGGAAAGCCAAAAACACTCAACTCAAACTGCTGTAAAGAAAACATGCCCGCGACAATCTGGTCCACTGCTGTAGCGCCCTCCAACCGGGCGGTACAGACTCATCCGCTCGCTGTAGGTGGTCGTCGCTCGGTCTGCCCCGACGTCGTGGCCCTATCTGCCTGGAGGTAAATCGGAGGAGCTCCTTCATCCCGAAGAGGTAGCGGGGGTGCCGTCGCAAGCGGTATTGCCGTAAGCACTGCTCGAGGGCATGCTGCCTGGAAAAGTCCCAACAATCCACACGAAAACATCGCCCCTGCCTGTGGTCACACTGCGACGCAGAATGCGGCCTACCACAAATGACATAATCATCCCGCTGCTGCTGCTGATACATCGGCTGTGGAGAACCTCCTGGTCTCTGTCTCCTCTGAAACTCACGACCCTCAGGCTGGGATCGTGGCGGCCCCGGGGGTCTCGATCTACTCAACTGTCCAAACTCAGGCGGCACTGGATGCCTCTCCCCGGAGCTGGTCCCTGGCGCTCCGTCTCTCACTGACATGATCACTAATCCTCGGTCAACCCACCGAGCCTGCTCAATCGCTGCATCTGACGTCGGCGCTCGCCGAGAATGCACCAAGTGATAGATATTCCGACGCAGTTCTCTCTCCACTAGCTCAACTTTCTGGGCCTCATCCTGGGCGACATGGGGTACACTGCTCAACAATCGCAAAACTCGCGAACATACCCAGAAGAGGTCGACTCCCCTGTTGCAGGCGTCTAAGATCTCCTTCTAGTTTCTGCTTACACTGTCAGGAAAGAAGGCCCTGAGCAGCAAAGCACGAAACTCGCTCCAAGTCAACAACTGCGCTCCCGGTAGTCTAACGGGGCGAACTCGACGCCACCAAATCTCAGCGTCCTTTTCCAAAGAGTGCGTAGCCAAGTGCATCTGATGCCTCTCCATTGCTGCTACCCAGTTTTCAGCCTCCCACTGCTCCAAGCTCAATCCTGCAAATCGGGGTGGATCAGACTGCCGGGACTGGCTCGATCGCCCGATGATGTCCCAAAGCTCATCTACTATCCGCCATCCACCCTACCTCGGTGCCTCGGCACAACTCATCGACACGGAGGGGCTGCTCGCTCCATCGGTGCCACTGACACAACTGAATATGTCACTGCATAGGAAGAAAGTGCTGGAGGACTCTCAAGCGGTACTGCAACTGGCTGTGCTCTCTGCTCCAGCAGGCGCATCAAACGTTCCATGGCCTCCTCCTGGCATCGGACAGCCTCCGACAACTGTGCCATCTGGATCCATAACTCCTGGGTCTCGCTCTGCTCTGATAGCCCTGCCTCCCGCTGCTCGGGTACTCATCAGGTGCGGGGTGTGCCATCTTCACAACACGACGTCTCAGGGGTATCGTAGTCCACTGCACAATAACAAACATCAGGACACAACAACCATACGACCCAATCCAGCGAAAGTCTAAGACATGTCATCCATTCCATAGCATTATGTTGTCTGCAGCCAACATAATCGCTTAGGAGAATAAACATGCCAATCGCTCATCCCGTCTCTTGGGAGAGGTAAAAACTCAATCAGGACTCTCGCTAAAAGTCACGACTCTCACGTAGTCATCCTAATGTCCAACCACAAGCCTAGGGTTTCTAAGTCCACCACGACCTACAACCTAGGCTCTGATACCACTCTAATCTGTCACGCCCCGGGGTCGAAACTGCGACCCGGGCTCGCTAACAGATCCGCCATCTGTACGGAAACTGCCGTACAGACGAAGCGTCTAACCTGCAAAAAGAATCAACTACAGTATACAGATATCAGAGCTGAAAGTAAACTACTAAAAACTGAAATCCAAACACTGTACACTGAAAATAATATAATATCCATCTCCCAAAATCGATCGTATACAAAGTCCTTTGATACAAAAACCTAAAAGGGAGACATCTCCAATAAATACATCAGTGTACAAGCTCTCAAAACAACCATATACTCACTACATCAGTCTCTCAAACTGTAAAATAAAATACAACTCTATACCTCACAACAAAGGTCTCTCAACAGGAAACTCTCAAAATATAAAAAGGGTACATCTACCACACTCTAAAGGAACTATGTTGGTAGGGAACTATCACGCAACTCCCTGTCCTCGGTCCGTCAAGCCAGCTCGGGCAGGAACGGAAGAAAAGCCTCAGCAACCTGTCACCGACAGAGGGTGTGAGAACTACATCCTACAGTAGTTCTCAGTGGGTACCGTCTCCAAGACCCACGATTTGCCCACTAAGTCTACTAGAGGCAAAAGATAACAGAAAAGACTGGGATAGGAAAACAAAGCTGGATAAGTATCAACAGCTATCATGCCTCTATCTACTATGCTTAAGGGGAAAAACACAGATGATGGTATGCATCCACTCGATACTGCTAATGTGTCATAAGTACTATGCTCAATGAAAACTCTACTAAGACACATGCTATGCAACCACTCACTCACAGTAACCCAAATCTCAATGACTGCCCCATAGGGTCTAGTCAAGCCTGCGCCCCCTAGTGTATCAACCAGGGCGTCCCATCGGACTATCTCAATCTCACGCAAAGTGACCCCATGGTAGCTCGGCCAGGGGTATCAAGCGACCACTAGTAAATCAACTAGGCGCATAACCACATCGTAGCCTCGTCAGGCTCGGTATCATCATCGCACCCGGGGCGTAGCTCGAGGGGTGCGACCCCACCGAACTCAAGTATCACATCTGTCTCACTGTCTCAATATGCGGCTCATGCAGGCTATAATCCACGATCAAACAGATCGGTATCTCAAAGCTCGAAAACCATCACTAAGTCGGAGAACCCTCCACGACTCAATCTCACAATACTAACTCACTAAAAGAAGGTACCACACAGCTGGGGACCGCCGTCACTCCAAACGGCTCCCAAAAGACACCCCACTCAAAGGCGAGAAGAACCGACTGACGCAGCAAAGGTCCGAGAATCCGTTAGGCCGGTGCCTAGAACCCCAATCAAACAAGAACAGACTCTAGGCTCAGCCAATCGACGTTCTCGATCCTTTACCGTTCAGGGATTCGGCTCCTCTCGGTTAAAGTGGGAAACCAACTCAACACACCAAACTCACGGGCTGGAGACGCTCAACAGCCATAACCGCGAAGGGTCCGAAAACCCCGGGAAACTAATACCTGCGACCCCAATCAAACAAGAACAGGCTATAGGCATAGCCTCCCGTTGTTTTCGACCCAAGAATGAAATCAACCCTTAGAACTCAGATCACTCACCCCGGTCGGGTGAGGAAATTTAGGAGAAAAGATGACCTTTATTATAAAATATCATTTCCACTCAACCCCCTTGGGGTGAGGATAAAATTGCCCCTTTTTGAAAACTGTCCTGAACTGAGGAAACCAACTTTTATAGATTTTAGTTCTTAGGAAAATCAGTTAAAAACAAGCTTATTTTCCGAACTCCCAAGGGTTGATGCCGACGCCCAATCAAACAAGAACAGGCCCCGACGACCCCTAGAATTTCGGAAGGAAAATACCGGTTTACTAAAATCATGAGTGTCCAAAAACATTCTGGGTTCAAGGTCCTGATAACACACGCTCACCACGATCACTACGTGGTGGAAACGTCCAAAACAGAGAAATATCCAGAGACCCGGGACCACCGTTTACCCAAAACGATTCCCAAAACACTAACACTGGCCTAACACAGCCACCAGACCCCACTCAGCCCCCAGGCCCGAGTGCGACACACGTCCCACAATGCCCTGACCACTCGGCCCACTACTCGGGCGAGAAACTCTATGTCCAGAAGAAAGCAATGTGTGGGATGTCTAAAGCATAAAAGAACCTAGCCCAGATTAAGGTTCACTATGGTCTGGTTACACATGCAACATATGACGGGGGTGCTAGTCAAAGTTCCAATGAAACACTTAAACTAGCATGCAACATCCTATCATAATAGAATTAGAGAGAAGTCCGCAGACTTGGAGATAAAAACCAACCCACCTCGGTAAGCCACCAATTGATCATAGACACTTGCAATTGGCCTCCACGCGATTCCTTGCCTCCACCGGAGTCTGCACGCAAAACGGAGCACACCGCCGGAGTCCGCACGCAAAACGGAGCAAGGTGCCGGAGTCCGCACGCAAAACGGTGCACGCCGCCGTAGTCCGCACGCAAAACGGTGCATGGTGCCGGAGTCCGCACGCAAAACGGAGTCCGCACGCAAAACAGTGCACAGTGCCGGAGTCCGTACGCAAAACGGTGCACGGTGCCGGAGTCCGCACGCAAAACGGAGTCCGCACGCAAAACGGAGCACATCGTCGGGTACCGCACGCAAAACGGTGCAGTAAAACACGGTCCCTAACACAGATAAGAACAAGGTGTTAATTCACGGTCCAAAAGAACGCCCCAAAACTGTGCCAAAAAACACTGTAAAAACAAGTGCGGGACCTACCCGACTGCGACGCGCCGCCCAACTGCTAAATGGAATGCCTTGCGCGCTCCACGAGGTCGCCGACGCACCGCCGCACCCCACGAATTCCCCTCCCTCACTCTCTCTCGCCCTCGGTTGGAGAAGAAAAGGAAGAAGAAGAGAGAAGAAAGGTGCTCGGGTGGAGAAGAAAGAAGAAGAAGATGAGAAAGAGAAGGAGAAGGGGGTGGTCCACGGCTGCCGGTCCACGGTGCACCGCACAAAAGGGGGGCCCAGCTGCCGGGTGGTCCACGAGGCCGGGGCGCGTGCACCGGGTCCACGCACGCGCCCGTGTGCCAGGTGGCGTGCGGCAATGCGCCCGCCACACGGGCGCGTTACACCGCGCCACCCCCGGGCGCGGGACACGCGCCCGCCACACGGGCGCGCGTGCCCTCGCGCCCGCGCGGTTGCCAACGGGGGGCCGCCACGTGGCGGCCCCTGCGCTGACCCGCGCAGGCGCGCGTTCCCAACGCGCGCCAGACGCTCGCATCCTGCGTCCGTACGCCGCCTCGAGCCGCGCGCCACCTCGGGATCCGCGCCACACCTCGATTTCCGCGCCGTGTTGCCTCGAAAAACGTGCAACTCAACCGGGCTCCAAAACAAACAAGTAAATAGTCCATTCTTAGCGATTTCGCGCGCTGAATCCAAAAACGATGTCCATTTCTCCAAATTCTCATCCAGAAATTTGCCGAATGCCCCCGAATAGCCCACTTGTTCCAATTTTCGCGCCGGGTCCATTCCAAAAATCCAATTTGCCAATTTCCAACTCTAAAAATTCTCGAAGGCAACCGGAGAGGTAAACTTTTATCCAAACTTCGCCCGGAGTCCAAATTTGAAATCTGCGTCGCGCGAAACCACTTCCAAACACTCGACGAGTCCTCCAAATTCCCACATGATCCCTTTTAAAGCCCGAAGTCCAACACTTGTGTCCAAATTGCGCGCAAACACCACCGACACACCACGCAGGCCTCCAGTGATGCGTCTAAAACCCAAATTGCACCACAAATCCATTTCTCTGGCCCGACACGCGCACAAACACTCCCAACGGCCACCAAAAGCTGCCCAACAACCAGCAAACCCTACGCGGGGGATTCCGGGACCTCACAGTTTGGCTCCCATCTTGCAATTTCTCCTTATGTGCCCTACAAAATTACAACGAAAATATACCTTAGTGCTTGACGATTCCGAGGAGGGTGAAGTAGGCTTGTTGTCGTTGCTTGTCGTGAATTCCGGTGTCGGAGGAGGAGATACCGACTGAGGCACAAAAACTGTCCCAACCGAACTAAAATTGTCTTCAGTTCGATTGTATCCGAGGCCGAACTTGTTTGTTTGACCAAGAGCAAGAAGCTTATCCAACTTACTCCTTCCTGATGAAAATCGCTGTAAGTCATCCTTGAGTTGGAGAATGGTCTCTGTCATTTCCAATTTTTCTTGTCGAGCCTCGCCGTTGAGCTTCAAGAAGTAATTCGCTTTGTTCACCATATCTATATAATTCTTCTCGAGTTGCTCATTGGACTCTTGAAGGGAAACATTTGCTTTTATCAGATTATCCCTTTCCACTTCAAGATCGGTCGAGAGAGAAGTTACCCTTTTTAGTTCTTCTTTGAGATCCTGCAATCTCCCTCTCAACCCCTTGTTTTGCTTAGCCAGTTTCTTTGAATCCCTTAAAAGTCTGTGGTAGGCTAGAGCAAAATCTTCACCTTCCGAATCATCCGATTCATTGTCCGTTGCATTCTTTTCAACAGTGGAGTTGGACAATGACTCGGATGTACTTGCCATTAAGCACATGAAGGGTGAAGATGTGGACGCGTGGAACGCTGTTTCGTTGTCTTCTTCATCACTTGACGATGACTCATTTGACGATGAGGTGTCATCCCAAGTGATGGCTTGCATCGCCTTCTTCTTGGACGGATTCTTATTTGGACATTCCGTTGAGATATGGCCGTATCCTCGGCACTTGAAGCATTGGACTTGTCCTTCTGTGCTTTTCTTATCCTTAGAAAAACCCTCTTGCTTTCTTGACTTGTAACTTGAAGAACCCTTGCCTTTCTTCCACTTTCTGAAGGATGGAGTTTTGGTTGAATTACCCCTTCGAAAATTTCGGCGAAACTTCCTTGTCAAGAGAGCGAGCTGCTTCTCAAAGTCCTCCATAGATAGGTTCTCGTCATCGCCTGAGGAGGATGAATCCGCGTCTTCTTCTTTTGTTGTTTTCAACGCATAACCTGAAGAGGATGCCTTTCCCGAAGAATAGTTAGTAGGAAATGTCATTTCATATGTTTGTAAAGAACCAACTAATTCTTCTACACGGATTTCGTCCGGGTGTTTAATAGTTTCAATGGCTGTAACCTTGGAACGAAATCTTTTAGGAAGAGTTCTTAATATTTTTCTTACAACTTTAAATTCTGGAATCTTCTCTCCCAAGTTAGCACATGAGTTTACGATGTCTTGCAATCGTGTGTAATAGTCTGTGAACGATTCATTTTCTGCCATGAAAATAGAGTCAAACTTGCTCGTAAGCATTTGCAGTTTCTGAATCTTCACAAGGTTAGTTCCCTCATGCGTAACTTGAAGAACATCCCAGATTTCTTTCGCAGTCTCACATGCTGAGACGCGAGAGAACTCTGTTTGTGATAAGGCATTAAATAAAGCATTAATTCCCTTGCCATTGTAAGAAGAAAAATCTATCTCTTCCTTGGTCCATTTCGACCTAGGTTTGATGGTGCGAACATCACCAATAAATTCAGTTGGATTAGACCATCCTAATTCAATTGATTGCCACACCCGTTCGTCGATGGAAATTAAAAAGGCTTTCATCCGTACTTTCCAGTACGCATAATTTGTTCCATCGAAGAACGGAGGTCTGTTGATGTTTCCACCTTCAACCATTGTTTACAACCCTATTCCCGCTCGGATACCACTTGTTGGGTTATATGTAATTGGATCTAAATAGGGGAAAAAAACACCTAGAGGGGGGTGAATAGGTGTAAACAATAAACACTCAAAAATCTTTGCGATATAAAACCCAATGCGGAAAAATAAATAACACGCAGAGATTTTTACGTGGAAAACTCCAAACCGGAGTAAAAAACCACGGGACCGATAACACGGTGAAATCCACTAGAATTAAACACGTACAAGGTGATATACCGTACTCACAGACGACTCAACCTTTTCCATACGCTCCTAGTTGATCTTCTCCGCTCACTCCACGACGCTTCTCGAATCCATAGTTTGCGTCCAACGCCGAATCCACGGCGTCCAACGTCGAGTCCACGACGTCCGACCGAATCCACGGTCTTCACCCAGTAGCACGCTTCGAGTCCACGAACGTACCTCACTCCGAATCCACGAGAGCGGTAGCACCTTGAATCCACAAGGCCACGCGAGTCCACGCGCCGATTTTGGGGTAAATCGTTGTTTTTTGGGTGGTGATGATCCGCCGAATACTTAGATTAGAAATAGATCGGAAATACCATCTAAGTATTCATTGATTTGATTCAACTCAAAATGTGAGTATGAAAACCTAGAATCAAATCAATCAATATAGATGAAGAAACATAAGATAGAATCTATGATTTCCTTTCTTCTCTATATGTGGATCTTAGGCCGTATAAAAGATGACGGCTTTTAGGTTTAGCGGCCTCTTTTTGGACTAACCCTAGAAAAAGAATCATAGGGTCTATTTATAGGTTAGAAACCCTTGGAAGAAGATAAGGATCAAAAACTATCTTTTTCTGGAATTTTACATGAGGACGATCCGGATCAGAGATCGGCGATCCGGATTGCAGTAGCGAGAAAAATAGTTTCCAGAAAAACGAAGGTTCGGGATCCGGATCGAAGTGCCTGATCCGGATCGTTCATACAGTTTACCAAACATCAACGTTCGGGATCCGGATTGCAAAGCCTGATTCGGATCGTTCAAATAAAATAGTAAACCCAGTGTTCGGGATCCGGATCAAGGAAGGCTGCGATCCGGATTGAACTGGTGTATGAACGAACAACCTTCGGGATCCGGATTGAACAGTCTGATCCGGATCCTGAACATGTCCCATGTCCAGTTTTTGATATTTATGCAATTAAAAATCCATCCAAGTGTTTATACACTATAAGAAGTATTCGGATCACCAAAGTTATTAAGTTAAACATACCTGATCCTTTTGAATTCTTCTTTCTTGAGATTGAGTTATATGATCCAACTTTCTTTACCTTCAATCTTCAAGACTTAACCGAATTCACGAAATACGCCAACTTAAATTTCGTAACAGATACCATCTTAATCTATCACGCCCTGGGAGCAATTTTAAAGCGGAAATAGTAAAATTACAGAAGCAATTTTTTTTTTAAAAAAAAATAACCCGCTCCGGCACGTTCACAGATTCACCACATATATAAGATCTCTCTGTATAAACGGACAGTCTCCCATGTATATGCACGGCGTCAATATTTACACATACATACATCAACCACATTCACCATTTGATTTACAAATAATAGAGTACAAATTTAAAGATACAATTATCATATTCACATAAAACGGCGCACACCCGGCGCATTTAAAATTGAAAGGAAAAAGTCACAGAGTTTAAAAGATAGTGCCTACTCGACACTTAGTTTCCTAAAAACCATTTTCACAATTTTTTTTTTTGTTTGAAAACCCGCGTCCACATGACGCATCCATAAAACCACATACTGTATCGTAATTCCACCGAGTATATCTAAACTAATAGAAACAGAGATCCGTCCCAACATCCATCCCATCCATAATATATTCACATGCACCATATCCGACCATAAAAGGCAATAACCAACAAAGAGATAAGGGAAGAAATGACCTAATCGAGGAATGCTAAGACTCTCTATGTAGCGTCCTCACCACCGTCCTATCCCTCACCCCCACTCAATCCTGTAAAAAACAGTGGGATGAGAAACACGCAATTGAATCGCGTTCCTCAGTAGGTACAATGCGCCGACGCGGACAAACCGTACTCACTAAATAACACAATCTAATAAAATAGCTGAAAGGGTACATGCAATAATCAATAACTGAATGCAAAAGTACAGTAGCAGTGTCACGCCCCGCGGTCGAAACTGCGACCCGGGTTCGCCAACAGATCCGCCGTCTGTACGGGAATCCCCGCACAGACGAAGCGTCTATCCTGCAAGTCAGTACTATAGCTAAACATGTATCATAGCTGAAAGATAAATAACTAGCTACAGAAATCAAATACTGAACATCTGAATAAAAACATAAATCCAAAACACCAAAATAATACATGGTCATACAGACTGTCCAGTACAAAAGTGGAAACTCAAAATACAGGGTACCTCTACCACTGACTCTCAAAATAATACGGGTAAGGATATACTTAGCCACGCCCTTACCTCGATTCGCTGTCTCCGCACGAGCAGAAGCCGGAACAGCAACCTCTGGAAAACCTGCCACCACAGCGGGTATGAGAACTACTACAGAAGGTAGTCCTCATTGGGTACCGGCACCAATATCTACGGTATGCCCACTAAGTGTAGAGTACCGGGACCTTGTAGAGTGCACTGACCTCGCAAGATGGCGTGGTGCGGGGAAATCGCTTGAGCGTGTTCCATTTGTGCTTACAGTTGAGATCGGATTGGTTCGGATTGACGTGGAAGCCTTCGGGATGAAAAGTGAGTTAGCGGCATCGAAACTTGGAAGCCCAGTTTGAATCAGTGATTTCAGGGCCTTGTGTACTTGTAGAATATTGGATTGGATAGAGTACCGACTCCGCCGTGGTGCGCGGGAAATTTGGAAAGTGTGGGAACATGTGTATTTTCAGGTTACAGCGGAGTTCGGGAGGTTTCAGTTTGATGCGGGGGCCCCGAAGGCGAAAAGTGAGTTGGCGTTGGTAATTAAAGGAATTAGGTAATTAATTGTAACCCGCTTTGGAGTTGAGAAAAAGAATGAGAAAAGAAATGAGAAGAGAATGCAAGTGAGGATTTTTCTTGTAAGAGTATCGGATTTCGGATTGAGCACACCGACTCCACAGTTGAGCTTTGTGAGTGGAAAAAGCTTGAAACATGTGTACCTTATGTTTACAGAGGGGTTCAGGAGATTTCAGAGCGCAGCAGAAGCTTCCGGGGCGAAAAGTGAGTCAGCCGCGGCGTTGAGGAAGCTTCAGATTTCGGATTTTATAGGGTTTGGAGCTTGAGTTCCGGAACCAAAGTCTGGGTTCCGGAACTGCAGGCTGTGTTTCGGAACCCGACATTTGGTTCCGGAACTAAATGGTTTAGTACCGGTACCCAGCTTGGGGTACCGGTACTCAGCACCTCTGGGAGCCTAATTAAGCAGGTTTGGATTTTTAGAGTGAGGGCACTTTGGTCTTTTCACCTCCCAAGAGTTTTGCCCCTCGCCACCTTCTATAAGAGCCCCTCCAACCCTGCCTTCTCCTCCACGACAGAAAGAAAGAAAGGAAAGAAAGAAAGCAAGGAAATGGAATAGAAGGAGAAGAAGAGAAGTGAGGGTGGCAGCTTGTGCGTCCTGCTGCTTGGAGTTGAGCGGAGCCGCGCACGCGTCGGCCGCACGTGAGGTAAGTGACAGATTTCTCCAAGTTTGGTTTTTGGATTTCTTTAGATGGTTTTGAAAGAGGTTTTTGAATGGAAGTTGGTTGTTCCTTCCATGTTTTCGTGTGCACATTGAGGAGCGGCTTGTGTGCTGTTGGTTGGGAGCTTGCGGATTTTCACTGCGCGGAGCCGAGGGCATGCGCGCATGCTGTGAGTGGACAGCGAGGGAGCCGGAGGGCGCCGGATTTTTATTAGAGGACTCAAGGGATTCGTTCGAGCTTCCGGGGATTTTTTCCGAGGATCGCGACAGTGCGCGCGCGTGCGGCGCGGTTTTGGGCGTTCCGGCAGATTTTTGACAGTGAGCGGCGCGGCGCTTCACCGACTTCAGCGATTGCCTGCGGAAAGCGTTCTAGGTGGGTTGGAATTTCTTCAAGATGTATGGAATGCCCTCTAAAGCTATTGTATGCATGTTGATCATGTTTAGCTTATTTATTTGTATAACTGGTAAATCTGATAGTTGCCTAGGAAATTGTAGGAAGACAATTGCGAGCCCCAGATATTTTTAGCATGATCTAGAAGTGATTTGACACTAGATTGCATGTTTAGTTGGCATTAGATTGGCATATGAACCGTTTTAAAAAATCGTCGGACCAGTTTTAATGAAAACTGAGATTTGGAAATGGGTTTAAATTATAGAGATCTTCCAGAGAGGTGGAGTAGGTTTAGGATGCATGTGTTCTCGTGCCAAAGGGCCGAGAGGGTTTTTAGAGCTCTGTGGGAGGAGTTGCTAGTGTCATGTGAGTTTGAGATTCCTTGCTGAGATTGATGGGATTATTCTAGTTCATGGATTGTGTCTTTCTGATTCGGTAGTGGAGATGGTTTCTCGACTTAGCCGTGGGTTGTGCATTATCAGATTTAGTCATGGAGGGTTCTCCGACATAGTTGTGAGAGTGTTTGGGCATTTCCTGATCGAGTCGTGGATGGTTTCCCGACTGAGTTGTGTTATTTGAGCATTAAGTTTCCGATCTGATTGATCGTGGATCATAGCCTGCATGTGCCGCTTATGAGACAGTTGAGACTGATGTACTATGATTTTAGTTTACTCTTTTTTTTGGGGGGTAGAGATGCTGTATCTGAGGATGATGTATGATGATTATTTATATTTGGGGAGATGGATCTTGTACTTTGTTCCTGTTGTACAGTGATTGGATTTTATTATTACAACATTTTATTTCCGCTTTGATATTTGTATAGCTGTAGTACTATCTTTTGCAGGTTAGACGCTGCGCCTATGCGGGGTTCCCGTATGGGCGGCGGATCTGTTGACGAGCTCGGGTCGCAGTTTCGACCCCGGGGCGTGACAGATTAGGTTGGTATCAGAGCTTAGGGATAGGTCAGTTGGGACTTTGGAAACCCTATGCTTGTGGTTGGATCCTAGGATGACATCGTGAGAGTCGTGATTTATAGCGAGAGTTTTGATTAGGTTCTATACCTCTCCCAATGGATGGGATGAGTGATCAGCATGTTTATTCTCCTAAGAGATTATGTTGGCTGCAGACATCATAACGTCGTGGAATGGGTGACATGCTTTAGACTTTCGCTGGATTGGGTCGAGCTTTTGTTGTGTGCTATTGTGTGGTTTTGTCGTGGTGAGCGGTGTCTCCCCGACGCTGGGTTTTGACCGGTGTGCACCCATCTTAGCAGTTGAGCCAGAGCGGATCGATTTGGGCCGGATACCTAGTTTGGAGGTCAGAGAGTTCCGAGCCCAGATGGCAGGATTGTTAGAGGCATACCAGTGGCGGAGTGAGAAGCTGGATATGATGACCCGGTTGTGGGGCTGTGGGCACCCGTCGTCAGTATTTTCCACTGAGACCACCCCTGTTGCAGTATCCCCGGTGGCAGTGATTCCAGTGGCGCTGTTGAGCAAGCAGCCTCTCGGTGCCGACGATTAGTGTGGTGACCCGGATCTTTGCAGGGCTTCTACAGTGCGACCGGCAG
The DNA here is from genome assembly GCA_029204045.2 of Tillandsia leiboldiana. Classification (NCBI taxonomy): domain Eukaryota; kingdom Viridiplantae; phylum Streptophyta; class Magnoliopsida; order Poales; family Bromeliaceae; genus Tillandsia; species Tillandsia leiboldiana. The sequence goes on from CM055077.1 coordinate 20,551,769, forward strand.
CTTCTGGAAGCCTACGCGGCATGTCGGCGGTGTTCGTACGCCAATTTGGACACAAGTGGTGGACTCGGGGCTTAAAACGGATCACGTGGGTAATCGGGGGATCCCGTCGGAGGTTTAGAAGTGTTTCCGCGCAAAATGGATATCAAATTTGGACTCGGCGCGAAATTCGGATCAAAAATACCTTTTCGGGAGCCTCCGGCAATTTATAGGATTGGAATTTGGCAAAATGGACGCCGGATTTGGAATCAGCGCGGGGAAACGGTCAAGATGGGCTATTTACTTGATTTTTCGGAGCTTGCTACAGTGTTTTTTGTTACGGCTTTTTGGTATTGGCATATTTCGTGAGTCAAGTCAGTGAGTTGAGTCAGAGTCTTAAAGGGATCAAATTGTCAATCAGCAATCAAAGACTTAGAGAAGATTCAACAAGAGTTCAAGTTGACACCCAGTGTCTTGAGTCTTGAAGATTGAAGTTGAAGAATTGTGGATCAGTTACATCAATCTCAAGAAGAAAGTATTCAAGAGGATCAGGTATGTTTAACTAAATAATTGTGGTGATCCGAATACTTTCTTATAGTGTAGAAACACTTGGATGAACTTTTAATTGCATAATAATCAAAAACTGGTGTTCGGACTTGTTCAGGATCCGGATCAGAGCCAACGATCCGGATCCCGAAGGTTGTTGCTTCATACAAGACTTCGATCCGGATCCATGCAATTTCCGATCCGGATCCCGAATGTTAAGTTTTCTGATTTGTATGAACGATCCGGATCGGGCAATGCGATCCGGATCCCGAACCATGGTATTTCTGGAATCGTCAATCTCGTTACGACGATCCGGATCGCAGTAAATCCGATCCGGATCGCCGTCCTGAAAATTTCCAGATAAGGTATGTTTTTGATTCTTATCTCTTTCCAAAGGTTTCTAAACTATAAATAGACGTTTAGGGTTTCTCAAAAACGTGGGAGCTACGGCCGATTCTTTTTATAAAACTCTTGAGAGCAACCCTAGAGGCGAGGTTTTCATCGTTCTTCTTTATAGCCTCTTTTAGGTCAATTCGATGGTTCTTTCAAGAACATATCTTTTGTCGAATTGATCTAATCTTTGCTTAGAGATTTCTTCTACGGTTCTTCATTGATAATCTAAGCAAAGGATCACCATCGAAGTCAATATTCTTATCGACTGAGTTTGCGTCGTGGATTCGACGTGGCATCGTGGATTCGGTGTGCTAAAGGCGTTTCGTGGATTCGAAGCGTGTGTTCGTGGATTCGAACGTGAGCAGTGGACGGGCAAAACGGTGGAGCGCGAGGTCCAAGAAATTGAAGGAGGGGTTAAATCCGTGGAGACGGTAATCACCTTGTTATTCTTCTTTTCTTAGGGATTGTTATTGCGCGGATATCCAACCGTTCAGCGCAAGGTCCGAAGAAGCTGAAGGAGGGGTTTGAGTCCGTGGAGTCGGTAATCACCTTGTTATTCTTCTATTCTTAGTGGATTGTTATTGCGTGTTGGTCCCGTGGTTTTTCTCCTGGATTGGAGTTTCCACGTAATCTCGGTGTGTTGTTTTTATTTTCCCGCATTGGTTTTTATTTTGCACTGAGATTTGGTTTTATAAGTATTACACCTATTCACCCCCCCTCTAGTTGTTTGATAGTACCTATTTAGATCCTTGTGGATCCATAATAACTCTACAAGTGGTATCGGAGCGGGTTTTAGGTTTATCTATCATGATGGGTGAAAGTGGTAATATTTATAGACCTCCTCTTTTTGATGGGACTAATTATGCTTATTGGAAAGTGCGGATGAGAGCTTTTCTCATCGCAATTGATGAGCGAGTATGGCAATCCGTGGAATGCGGTTGGGTGCATCCTGTTGAGGAAGTAGGAAATTCTACTACCCCAAAACCTCGCTCTAGATGGTCCAAAGAGGAATTTGAAAGATCTTCTTACAATGGGAAAGGTATGAACGCTTTATTTAACTCTCTTTCCTCGACTGAGTTCACAAGAATTTCCGCGTGTGAAACCGCGAAGGAAATTTGGGATATTCTCAAATTACACATGAGGGTACTAATCTTGTAAAAATTCAAAAACTCCAGATGCTTACAAGTCAATTTGACTCTATTCATATGGAAGGGCATGAATTGTTTACAGATTATTACACTAGACTTCAAGATGTAATAAATACATGTGCTAATTTAGGAGAAAAGATCCCGGAGTCGAAAATTGTAAGAAAGATACTTCGGACTCTTCCGGAACGGTTTAGGGCAAAGGTTACCGCCATTGAAACCGTTAGTCATCCGGATGAGATGAGTGTAGAGGAATTAGTAGGTGCTTTGCAAACTTATGAAATGACTTTTCTACTAATCAAGTTTCTTCCAAGTCTTCTTCTAAGCTTACAGGTATTGCATTCAAATCAACAAAGGAAGAAGATAGCGAATCAAGTTCCGACGATGAAATCTCTTTTGCCGATTTTGAAGAACAATTGGCGCGGATCGTAAAGAAATTTCGTCAAAATTTTGGAAGAATCGAACCGATGGATCTTCATCCATGAAATCTTCTAAAGGATCATCGGGTTCTAAATCCTCTAAACTCAAAAGCTTTGCAAAACCTTCTAAAGAAAAAGAAAAAGATGATTTCGAAGGGGAAATCCAATGCTATCGATGCAAAGGCTACGGCCATTTTTCAATGGATTGTCCTTCTAAGAAATCATATAAAAAGAAGGCTTTGCAAGCGAAAACTTGGGACGATTCTACTTCTAATGAATCGACCTCAAGTATAGAGGAAAAAATCGTTGCTTCTCATGCCTCTCATTTTCTCTCTTCTAATAATGGTTTATCATCTTTAGTCGCTGACTCTACTCCTTTGATTTTGTATGAAACATCAACAACCGGCGGAGAGTCATCAAGTGAGGGGGAGTCGGACGAGGAGAACTCGTTGAGGCATATCAACAACTTCTTGCGGAATCTAAGAAGATGGCCAAACATATCAAGAAGTTGAGAAAGCAACGACTTGAGAATCAAGACGAGAATCATGCTTTAAAGATCAAACTTCATGATCTCGAGGAGGAACGAGAGCTTTTATTGAATAATATAAAATCCTCCAAGAAAAGATAAATCAATCGGAAACGGTCGTTAATTCCCATATTGACAAGATTGATTTTCTAGAAAAACAGTTTGAGGAGATTCATGTCACCAACCAAGCATTGACCAAACAAGTTCATCAACTTAAATCCGACATACAAAGGATCTCAAACCGATTCCAAGAAACTTGAGTGTATGTCCGGTTTAGGTCAAACAAGTAAGGTTGGTTTGGGATTCAAAAAGGACCAAACTGTGCATGCTTCCAAGTTCCACAATGAAATTGAAAGGAAGAACTTGTCACTTATGTGGACTTGAAGGACATTTGGTGAGGGATTGCCCGAAAAAGAGAAAGAAACAATCCTTCGGCAACTTCATCTACGGAGCGGACCTCACGGACTCAAAAGACACATCAAGTCAAAAGAGTTCACTCAATCCATCAAAGGTCCGAGCCACATCATCAATCATACAAGTGGATCATTGCAAGGCAAGACCTAAGGTGGATCAACAGTCAAAGCGGACAACCCCCGGCCACAACGAATCAAGACAACCCAAATCCAGCGATTTTGGATTCGGAAAGGTGATATCTTTCCTTGTCTTAAGTTCTAAATAGCTTATTACCTGTATGTAGTGCTTTGATTGGTTTTCCCTTCATATCTTTCTTAATCTTTGCATTACATGTTTTTCAATGCTCTTCGTTTTTATACTTTGTTTTTGAACAAAAGGGTTTTTAATGAACAAGTGCATTGAATGAAAAGGGCTTTCACTTTCATTCACTCCAAATTAATTTTATATGGATTATCAACTTTACTTCCTAATCATAATCTTGAAGCTACTTCATTATAGGAGTTTTTGATATTATAAGCATCAAATTTAGAAATCATGTGTGATCTTCAGATGCTTCATCTATCTCGGTTGTGTGAGTTCTTTGCGACAAACATGAGACAACCGATTGACTAAAATTTGGGATTTAATTCTTTCACGTAAGAGATTGCCTTCTTACAAGGGTAAATAATTGAATTATGAAAGATGTGGAAAGAGTTACATCCGAAAGGAGTGTGAAAACTACCACCACATGCTGGAAAGAGCTGGCCACCCGGTCGTCCGGTTTGTGTGTGAGCTACCACATGTTATGGATGCTTGATAGTATTTTATGAGAAAATCTTTAGTTGAAGCATTTGGAGATTTATATGCAAAGCTCTTATATTTTGACATAATCTCCTGGTTGGTATAAGGTGGGATAGTTGAAAGATGCTCAAAGAGCCTCCCTTAGGTATTTTAGTGCTTATCTCAAATTTGAAAGGGTAGAAATCAAATTGATGTCATGTTGGAAATCTCTATAAGTCTCTTTGTAAATCCGTTACATCTTGATAGAGTTTGGATCTCAAGATTATTTTTGATGACTTGTGTTTGATGAATATAACATGAAAAACGGTTTATAATGTTTTACCCTTTATTTTTCATGATTTTGGAGTAAATCTTTTTAATTTGTGAAATTAATTGGATTGAATGACATCTGTGTGAATTCACTGTTAAAGCACTTAAATTGATTTCTTGATGGAATACAAATCGGTATTTGAAAAGATTCTAAAATCTGGATTTGTTTCAAGAAATTATTTGATTTTGCTTTCTGGTACGGTACGGAATCTGCATTTTGTTATATACCAGAACTGAGCTTTTATCTCTCTTTCTCTATGAATAATTTGTTAGTGATTTCCTTTTGTCTAGTATGTTCACTGTTTGACAATTTGTGACAAAAGGGGGAGAAGAGAAATGACGGAGATGAGATCATCAAGAGAGTACAACGAAAATGGAAAAATGGGGGAGAACGGAAAATGATGATCGTATCAAAAGGGGAGAACATAGATGCTCAAGAACAGAGAACAGAAAACTGTTAGAGATGCTCAAGATAGGGGGAGACAAGAAAAAATTGAAAGAGGCGAAAACAAAAGAACCAAAAGGAATGAAGATCAAATGTAGGATTTAATTTCTAACGACTAACGTTTGATTTTGTTTGGAGTTTTGTTTTGCAGGAATTACATCACTTTAAGACTCCAGTCCTAAGTCATAGAGTATGTTCTAGGACTGTTTGGTTCAAATGTAATTTTGTATTTATTGGATCTTTCACGCAAAGAAAATCAATGTTTTGGTGATGACATTGAGTTTCGATTTTTTGGTTTAAGATGAGTGACTTGAGCGCTTTTATGTATTTTTGGGTTTTGTCACGAAATTGCCAAAGGGGGAGATTGTTACGGCATTTTGGTATTGGCATATTTCGTGAGTCAAGTCAGTGAGTTGAGTCGGAGTCTTAAAGGGATCAAATTGTCAATCAGCAATCAAAGACTTAGAGAAGATTCAACAAGAGCTCAAGTTGACACTCAGTGTCTTGAGTCTTGAAGATTGAAGTTGAAGAATTGTGGATCAGTTACATCAATCTCAAGAAGAAAGTATTCAAGAGGATCAGGTATGTTTAACTAAATAATTGTGGTGATCCGAATACTTTCTTATAGTGTAGAAACACTTGGATGAATTTTAATTGCATAATAATCAAAAACTGGTGTTCGGACATGTTCAGGATCCGGATCAGAGCCAACGATCCGGATCCCGAAGGTTGTTGCTTCATACAAGACTTCGATCCGGATCCATGCAATTTCGATCCGGATCCCGAATGTTAAGTTTTCTGATTTGTATGAACGATCCGGATCGGGCAATGCGATCCGGATCCCGACCCTTGGTTTTCTGGAATCGTCAATCTCGTTACGACGATCCGGATCGCAGTAAATCCGATCCGGATCGCCGTCCTGAAAATTTCCAGATAAGGTAGTTTTTGATTCTTATCTCTTTCCAAAGGTTTCTAAACTATAAATAGACATTTAGGGTTTCTCAAAAACGTGGGAGCTACGGCCGATCTTTTTAAAAACTCTTGAGAGCAACCCTAGAGGCTAGGTTTTCTGTTCTTCTTTATAGCCTCTTTAGGTCAATTCGATGGTTCTTTCAAGAACATATCTTTGTCGAATTGATCTAATCTTTGCTTAGAGA